>CAUYRH010030108.1:0-18734 GCA_963574655.1 Perodicticus potto | reverse complement strand
AGTGCAATCAAGGGGTACAATGTGCTGGCTTCATATACAATCTGAAATGTTTTCATCAAACTGTTTAACATACCCTTCATGGCATTTTCTTAGTTATTGTATGAAGACATTTGTATTCTGCATTTAGTAAGTTTCGCCTGTACCCTTCCAAGACGCACTGTAGGTGTGGCCCCATCAGTTACCCTCCCTCCACCCCAACCTCGCACCTCCCCTCCCTTCCCATATTCTCGTGCTATAGTTGGGTTATAGCCTTCATATGAAACCGTTAAATTAGCTTCATAGTAGGGCTGAATACATAATGCAGTCTTAAAGAAAGATGGAGACTTTACCTCTTTCATGTTTACATGGATGGAGCTGAAACATATTCTTCTTAGCAAAGTATCCCAAGAATGGAAGAAAAAGTATCCAATGCACATACATTTCTAATCAAATCCCTTCAAACCTCTCTGGCTTTAGCTATAAACACGTTCTGATCTATACTAGAGACTCTTGTAGTCACTTTCATTTCCCTAAGAATGTAATATGTTCCTGTCTCTTAACTGTTGACCATGCTGTTTGCTTATTTTTTTTGCCCCTCCACATCTTTTTTCCCACTGGAAAATTATAATTGCTCTTCAAATCTAGTCCAAAGATCCATCTTCCGGGCAGCTCTCTGTACGTCCCCTGCTCATCCACCCCTTTCTCCCTGAATGGTGGCTCTTTTGCTGTGATGAGACTGTGCTGTGGTGGATGATGTTGAGAATAACCGTCTTGGCACTCTCTTTCCTTGGCTTCCACAGTAGCTGGTAAAGTCAGTAGGTTGCCACTGGGTCTCTGCCTGTTTGCCAGTGCCCCCAGGTCCTCAGTGACAGTTCGCTGAAGGAATGGATGGCCACCCACCCTCTGTTAGGAAAGCACTGAATGATTCTGTCCTTTAGTCGTTGTCCTTTACGTGAATTATTAATGGAAATTTCTTTTTATGTGGAAAATTTCAGGAAATAGGACAGAGAAGAAATTGCTTAGAGTCCTTGCCAACCTTTTGGATTTTTTTCCCCTCCCTCTTTTGATCACATGCTGTGTATAAAATTGCATATTCTGATTGCTTTCTAAGTAATTCATGACTTAGAATCATGGCAATTGGAGAAATACAGAAATGAGTAAATAGGCATACAAAAATCTCACACATTCTTACTATGCAAGCCCTAAAAACATTCTTTACTTGATCAGGCCAAATAAATCTATTCATTTATTTATTAATTTATTAATTCATCTGATGAACAACTACTTATATGAGTGTTTTCCCTGAACTCCTGGCTGGGCATTCCATATTTAATGTCTAATTTCATGAAGTCTATAATGTCTCTGTGGTAGTGGCTTCTTGGAAGTGGGTTTTAAATCTTCCTAAATCTCCATCAGCATTCCAGCATTTCCTCCCCAAAGTAATAATATACTTTGCCCCAGATAATTATTGAGTTGTTGATCTTTTTTAAATTATAAATTTAGGGGCAACACCTGTGGCTCAAAGGAGTAAGGCACTGGCCCCATATGCAGGAGGTGGTAGATTCAAACCCAGCCCTGGCCAAAAACTGCAAAAAAAAAAAAAATTATAAATTTAAAGATCACTATTTTAATAACTCTGTAGGATCTACTAAGTACAAATTCTATTCTCACAGACTACCTCCAGGCCAGATTTTCTCTGTAGACTTTTCAATTATAGATATTTTGGAACAGACACTAAGTTGTATAGATGATTATTATTAGTTATTTAAAAAAAATAAAGGGGATAGATGCAAAGAGGGCTTAGACAATAGTTTTAATTTGTTTTGTGATGTATTCTGGATATAAGATATTTATTTGGAGAGGAAAAGTGAAAACATACACAAATACATACTACACAAACAAATCCTTAGTTCTTTTATTGGTGATCTTCAGAGTAATTTTCCAAGGTCATCATCTTCCAACAAATGGGGGTTGGCAGGAGTTGAGGGCTGGAGTTCCTGGGTCTGATTCTAGGTCTGTTACTTTTCCGCTAGTTAATGAATCTTCTCAGTAGGTAGGTAGTTGAAGACAGGACTAGATGATGGTGGGCAAATCAAGGAAGATGATCGTTTCTTAGGTGTCATTTGTCAGGTGTCATTCAAATGACACCTGAGAAACTATCAATTGTCAGCTCATTTACTATGTATATGAACCATTAAGTACTGGTTCCTTATCTTTAGTAAGGTCTAATTCACTTAAGGTCATCTGTCTTTATAAAAGGCAAAAAGACTTCTGTGATCGATTAATGTGTCTTTCCTATGAATACTGATGCCACACAAATAAACCAGACGTGATGTGTTACAATCATCTTGAAAAGGAGTTTAATGAAGTACAGGACTAAGTCTGGCTTGAGGTGAGTGATATGATGGAAAGAATGGATTTTCCCCCACCTAATTTGTTTTTGATATTACATAAAGTGAAAGCCATTAAATAATTCACCAAAGTATCTAGATTTTTTGTTTTTGATGTGCAAGGGAAGTAATTTGACCTTTGTTAAGCACTTTGATCATGGAAAACACATGAGGTTTTCATCTTATTCCAGGAAGTATAGACAGCAGAGAATCTTTTCATAGTCATCCAGGAAGCATTTTAAATGAATCAAGTAAATCTTTCTTACACTTTCTTTTTTATTCCTGAGACAAGTTAGCTATAACTTCAGGGGAAAAAAAGTTTATAGTCCAGTTATTATGATAAATGTAGACTTTCAATCACATCATTTAGGTCAAACATTCTATTTTGACCCTGTAGACTTACATTCCCTGTTGGCTAGATAAGATTTTAGCTTATGCCTAATAAACTCTATTTCTCCTTTTCAATGATCCATGTTTTTATTTTCTGAATTTACATCTTGATACCTTAGGTATGATTAAGGTAAATGTAGGTTAAGAAAAAATAAGTGAAACAGAAGCTATTAGTTGAAATTTTGAGCATGAGAGGAAGCAAAATATGACAGAAAAGGACAAGGAGAGGATGAAAGTAACTTAAAAGGGATGGTGCTAGAAATGTTGATTCAGACAAGCTGTCGTTTTATTTATTTATTTTTATGACAGAGTCTCAAGCTGTCGCCCTGGGTAGAGTGCCATTCAGTCATAGCTCACAGCAACCTCCAGCTCTTGGGCTTACGCGATTCTCTTGCCTCAGCTTCCCATGTAGCTGGCACTACAGGCGACAGCCACAATGCCTGGTTATTTTTTGGTTGTAGTTGTCATTGTTGTTTGGCAGCCCCAGGCTGGATTTGAACCTGCCAGCTCTGGTGTATGTGGCTAGTGCCTTAGCGGCTGGTGCTGGCCCAAGCTGTCCTTCTAAAGTACTTACAATATCTTTGAAACCTTGCCTGGATTCCACTGTGAGCCTACTAGTCATGAAACATGTGCGAAATTGCCGTTAACAGCTTCCATTCCTCATGTGTAAAATGGGAATAATGCCAAGAGATATTAAATGAGATGATATACATGGTACTCATTGATTCACTAGTTGTTTATAGAGCCCCATACTTTGTGCCAAGAACTATTCTAAGTGCTGATACTGTGGTAAATAAATCAAAAAAGATAACTGTTTTCATGAAATTTACGTTCTCGCAAGGAGCGATAACGAAACAAGAAAATGAATGACTAATGGAGACAACTTCGGATATAGACAAGCACGGTGAAAAAATTGTGTGTGATATGCTGGAGACAGTCCAGATTTAGGGGCAATGCACCTTTAGACAGAATGGTCAGGGAAGGCCTCTTTGAAAAGGTATCATTCTCTTGGCTGAAGAACACGAAGACCCATATGGAGAGGACCAGGGAGGAGAATAGCCCCAGGGCAAAAACAAACGCATGGGTGCATCCGGGACACAAAAGAGGTCCAGGGCCTGTGGCATGTGAGTAACAACTGAGTGGTGGTGGGGTGAGACTGGAAAGGTAAGAAGGAAAGTCTTGTAGGACCTTGTTGGAAATGGAAAGGATTTAAATTATTTTATTTTATTTTTATTAAATCATAGCTGTGTACATTAGTGCAATTGTGGGGTACAATGTGCTGGCTTCATATACAATCTGAAATATTTCCATCAAACTGTTGAACATAGCCTTCATGGCATTTTCTTAGTTATTGTATGAAGACATTTGTATTCTGCATTTAGTAGGTGTCATCTGTACCCTTCTAAAATGCACCTTAGATGTGATCCCACCAATTATCCTCCCTCCATCCATCTTCCCCCCTCCCCTACCCTCCCGTGCCCCTTTCCCCTATTCTTGTGCTATAATTGGGTTATAGCCTTCGGATTTGAATTGTAACCTAAATGCAATGGGAAGAAGCCATTTGGAATTTTTAGCAGAGAATAACCTCATCTTTTTTTTCACATTAAAGAGACTGCTCTGGCTGCTATAAAGAGAATAGATGGAAAGTGAGGCACATCCTGAACTGAACTGGAGGGAGGAAATGATTGGTGATCTGGACCAGGTGTTGGCGTGAAGTGGGAAGGAGGAGAAATTTAGATGGAATCAAGAATAGTTGCCGCATGAAAGGGACAAGGAAGCTACAGAGAGTGATTGGGAGCACCCCTCCCTACCCCCCACTGCAGCCCCTACCCCAGCCATGAGCACCTGGAATGGGAAAGAGCCAAGTCAGGTGTAATAATCAGGAGTTCCGTTTGCTCCTTACTAATGTCTGAATTTTCATTAGACAGTAGAGATGTCAAGAAACCCCCTGGAGAAAAGAGACTGAGGCTCTTCAGCTAGCTCTTGGCTGGAAACATAAATTAGGAGTCATTGTGTCCAGATGAAAATGTAAAGCTAGAAGACTGAATGTGACAGTGTAAAAGGAAGTATTTAGTCGGAGAAGCGCGGAGGACCTAGTTCAAAACCCTAGAAATGTCATATAAGGAAGGGTTGTAAGGAGGGGCTTGGAAAAGAAAGCGAGTGAGTAGCTAGAAAGATCAGGAATACATTTTGCCTTGGAGAATTCAGTAAATTTCATATGAAACCCCAATTCATGTCTCCTCTTGAAAGGTTCATCATAACCATCCAACAAATCTCCCCACTTAACTTTACTATTGTTTGAAAAGTGATTATGAAGGAATTTATAATAACATTAGGAAGAATTAAATATCTTCTAATAGTATATCCCTTGCTAGCTTAGCTATTAAAAAAAGAGAGTGAAAAACGTAATTTATTTTTTTTTCATTAAGTCATAAACACATAGATCCTGTATACATTGATGCCTTTATGGGGTATAATGTGCTGGTTTTATATACAATTAAGAATGCTTACATCAAACTAGTTAATATAGCCTTCACCTCATTTACTTAATTATTGTGTTAAGACATTTATACTCTATACTTAATAGATTGGGCATGTACACTTGAAGTATGAACCATAGGAATGGTCCCACCGCTTACCCTCCTCCATTGACTCTCCCCCCATAATTTGTTTTGAGAGACTAGAGAGTTAGACATTTAATTAAACTGTCTCAAAAAGGTAATGCTCTGTTGAGTCACTCAGCAGCATTTTTATTGCTACAATGCATACTGATAAAATATTTAAAAATACTATTTAAGCCAATACTTAGGTTGACAGTGTGTATGTGTGTGTCTGTGTGTGTGTGTTGTTTACAGAAAAGCTTGTTTGTAAACCAAATTTTAAATGTTCCATTACTTTGACAAATTTGAAAACCAACTGGTTATCATTTTAGCAGATATTAAGTAGAATCCAATATCCTTGAAAACTTTTATTTCAGGCTTGGCAGGTTTTTTTAAAACAGATTTTTTTAGAGCAACCTATTTTTGTTATAATTGGTAGTTAGCTTAGAAGAAAAAGTTAGCTAATAAGGAAAATAGTGTTTACTTTGTGCCAAGCACTATTCTCAACATTTTCCAAATGTTATCTCATTTAACTCAAGTACACAAATCATTTTAAAGCCTAGCTTATATTTGTCTTTAACATAAGTAAATTTGTTAATTATCTTTCCAGATACTTATCACAAAATTTACTGAGTGTGATATCCCAAAAGGGAATAGTTAAACTTAATTTTTCTTATTCTCATCTTAAGCACAATACTAAAATTGAGAAAGAAGGGATTGCCAGAGGAAAGGAACCCTGAAGGTCATGAGTCCAGCACTTTCTAAGGTCCTTTAAGTCAGTCTTCAATCTGCTTTTACCTTTTGTTTTTAATTCTTCCGATAATTAACTGAACGTATAGATCATACTTGGTCCCTAGTTTTACTAGGGGAAACAGAAGTATGGTTAAACCCAATGAGTAAGCAATCTGAATATTATTGATGCTTATTTTGTAATATGATATTTTGCTTAAGTTGTGAAATGGGCACATCAGATAATTTGGCAGTAAACTCTGAAATCAGTGATGATATTATATTGAGAAAGCTCAGCACAGGAGAAAGTTTTGTGGCTTTCTCTTTCTGTTCCTCCTTAAGTTTTAATTTTCTTGTGGATATGAAGCAGATATTTAAGCACAACTGCTTAATCGTCATTTGAAAGAATGAAGAGAAGAAAACTAGAATGAGGGAGGCAGGGAGGGGAGAGATTGAAAGTACACCTATGGAATATAAGCAACATACGTGTGTGAGAAATAGATGCTTGTGTGTGTAGGTGCTATTACACGAGAATCAGAAAGTATAATTGACTACAAAGCAGAAAACTCCAGTTGTATCTAAGTGACAGGGAGATAAAGGCCTGGCAAACCTAAGTAATCAGATGTTCGCTCCATTATGTGAACCAGGGTCCCTTATTTTTGGCCCATTGTTTCAATTATGAAAGTTTGAATGAAAGAAATAACTTTCCATCTAAGTAAAAGAGGAATCAGCCTCATTGAGATGCGAACAGCTGAGATGCCTCGTAGCTGCATGGCGCCGTTAGGACAGATGGAACCCAGGAGTCCATCTAAGGTGAGGTTCAGGAAAGGAGAGGTGGGTTCCTGCACCGAGCAGGATGAAAGGTACTTTCAGGGTGACCGAAAAGAGAAAATCACCAAAGCCTTTGAAATAAAAGATTTTCCCTTTTCTAAGAATAGAAAGTGGTGTGATGTTGAGGGCAGCTAGAAGGTACAGATGAAAGAACTATTGGGAATGGCGAGTGAGAGATCAAAGGCAAGCGGAACCTCAGCATTCTGGAAGAGAGCAAATCAGATCCCACGTGAGGAGCGCTTCAAAGATGGGAAAGTCAGGATAATAAAAATACCTTCAGTTGTCAGATGTAGAACTGGTGCCAGTTTTGTCACATTCTATTCTTAGGAACGTTGTAAAACTGAAGGTATTTTCTATTAATGTCAATTTACCTGTACTCATCTTCCCATCTATCTTAGTCAGTTTTCAAAAAAGAAAAAAGGGCATTATGCTCAAAGAATCCAAAATGACTTTTTTTGTTATCTTTCATAAAGTGCATTTTCTTCAACTAAATTTTAACATTTACAGTTTGAAGTATAGAGTGGTGATAGAAAATAAATGCAAAAGCACTTCATAAACTGTAATGAAATGAAATAATACAAAGGATTGTAAAATTATTTAAGCATTTAGAAAGCCACAAAAGTGCAGAAATTCTGTTATTACTGTTATAATTAGTAATAACAGTGTTTAATAACTGTAAGCCACAAAAGTGCAGAAATTCTTTTATTACTATTATAAGTAGTAGTAGCAGTGTTCAATAACTGTTAGTATTATAATTAGCAAAATTCTGTTACTAGTAAAATAATTGTTATTAGTAAAATTCTGAATTAGTAAAATTTACTATTATAACTAGTACCAACAGTGTTTTTTCACTTTGAGAGTTAGAATAATAGTTGAAATCTTGATTTAATAAACAAAAAGTGGTTCATACATTATTTTATAAATCAAAATACAGAAGTGTGGTATACTGTCAATGTAGACTCCAATTTTTGTGTTTAATCCGTTCTGCAATGGACCACAGAAAAGAAAATAAATCAATAGAAGCTATAAAGTCATAGTTTGTCACAGTTATGAAAAAAATGCTTATCATGGTTCTATATTTTCATAAAGAGTATCCCATATATTTATAACAAAATATTTACGTGAAGGTGTTTGTGGAAAAAAATATGCTTTTAATTTTAATTCATCCATTATCCCATCCCACATTTTATACAGAAAATGTTATTCTATTGTAAAATAAAAGTAAAATATTATTCATTTAAGAATCCATTTGTCCATGAGTTTTCTCAGAAGTAGCATTTCTCGAAGATATCAGATATTATACTTGCCTTTCCTCTAGGCATCCATTTTGTGAGCTGAACATCTGGATTTGATGGGCAAGAAAACATTTCCTTCCTAAAGCTTTTCTGATAATCCTCTCTTACAGATATGCTTCATGTTAATGAAATTGATATGACTTTAATACCTACTGTTTTAACGTACAATGAATTATGGAATTTTCAGTGGCTTTTAAAATTAAATATATTTTAAATTCCTTATAAAAACAATATTAAGAGCTATTCTAAAATGTATCAGGACCACAGATGTTTTTCTTTATAGGGTTAATTGATTTAAGGTCCATCAAAATGTTGTTAAAACCTCCAGAGGTTGACAATAAGAATGGCACATGGGTCAGATTAAAATTCTTTCTGTACAAAAAAATTTAAAAATATATACCTTATTTTTCTCTGATTAAAAAAATTAGCCAATAGATTGAAACTACAGTGTAATAGTTAACATTTTATTCTATTATTTTATAAGGAAAAAGCAATTGAAAAGTAGGGATTCCTTGGTACCCCAAATATTTATGTATACAGATTAGAAGTACTAATTTTGTTCTTAGTGAAGAGAGGACAACTATATATTATCTCTATGTATTTGTTGTCCTGTTTTACAGTTGTGGCAATTAATATGCTAAACTCATTAATCAACAAAACATAGCATGTAACAAGGGACTTTGGCCCCTCCCTCTAAATACATTTCAACTACCTTATCTAAGCCTGCCATCTTTTTATAAGAGGATAATTTGGTCTGTAATTTGACAAAATCAGGTAATGTTTCTCCAAATTTGCATATATGTATGTAACAGGATTTTAACAGAAAAGAATATTACATTTTTATAGAACAGATACGTATTTAAATGAAAATTTTAAACACCCATTAATCTTTTCATGTTTAAATTTGCCAAGAATGAATTACAGACCCATGAATACTTTCAGAAGCTTTCCTTTCAGAAATACATCAATGGGCTGAATCAGTTATGTTGATTCAATTCACTTTTTTTTTTTTTTTGGTACGGTTTTTGGCCAGGGCTGGGTTTGAACCCGCCACCTCTGGCATATGGGGCCAGCGCCCTACTCCTTTGAGCCACAGGCGCTGCCCGATTCAATTCATTTGGTAACAACACCGTGCTCTTTATATAGATAATTTTTCTTTTATGTCTATGTCTTATGCATGGATACAATCAAAATAAGTTGATTCATATACAAGATATAAAAGAGCCAGAGAACTTGTCTTACCCTTAAATAATCAAAAGTGAGATTGGTTTTTACTCATTATATTTTAAAATAGCACATTTAAATTTTATTTCTTTACTATTTACTGAGAGTCAAGTATTGCTCAAGACATTGTGGTGATTTTCTAGAGGGGAGGGATTAATCGAAATACTTCCTGACTTAATTTGAGTTAGGATTACTGTAGAAAATACTTTTTTAAAAGGGGGATAAAGAAATTTGCATATTTGGAGACTACTATATTTGTCAGATATTATTATTTATACAATCATACAATGTTATAGAACAAAAAGACCTTAGAAATAATCTATTTCAACATATCTATTTATAAATGAGAAAACTAAATTGAAAGATGTTTAATGACTTATCCTATGTTATACCAAAAATGAAGGAACGTGGTCTGGAAGTCCTTCAGTGTATGCTGATGTATTTATCCATTCACCTGATACAGTGAAATGAATATAGATTATTGATTATATTGATTATTGATTATTTATTGACAAGTTTTGAATTTTTTTTCTTTGTCACCCTTGGTAGAGTGCTGTGGTGTCACAGCTCACAGCAATCTCCAGCTCTTGGGCTTAGGCGATTCTGTTGCCTCAGCCTCTCGAGTAGCTGGGACTATAGGCGCCCGCCATAACGCCCGGCTATTTTTGCAGTTTTTGGCTGGAGCCGGGTTTGGACCCACCACCTCCGGTATATGGGGCCAGTGCCCTATTCCTTGAGCCACAGGCATTGTCCAGCCTGGCTATTTTTTTGTTGCAGTTTGGCCTGGGTCGGGTTTGAACCCACCACCCTCAGTATATGGGGGCGGCGCCCTACCCGCTGAGCCACTGGCGCCGCCCACAAGTTTTGAATCTTAACTCCATTAATTTTCTCCCCCTAGGCTGAGGTTCTGATATGTCAGATTGGGCCAGTTACATAATTTTTTTAAGGCTCAGTTTCTTTTTCAGTGAGGTTTAGTGCTTAGTCTAGTTTCTCAACCTTGGCCCTGGAGATATTTTGGCTGGAGACTTGGGCTGACCTCTGCATTTAAAGTGTTTGGAGACATCCTGGCCTCCATAAAGCAGCAGCACTTTCTTCCCCTACCAGAGCTGTGGCAGCCAAAAATGTCAGCAGGCATCGCCAAATGTCACCTGAGGGCAAAACTGCCCATCCTCACCACCTTCACGGAACACTGCTAGCTTGTTGAAATAAATTTGTTTAGGGTTCCCCAGTGGTAACATTGCACAATCCTGGACTTCAGGGTTTCCTGCTGGACGCTTGATCAGAAATCACCCTCTAAGCACAGTTCACTATGAAGTTTGTCTGGTAGTGTATGCAAGGACCATAAGGGATACTGTGTATTTTTACAAACTTAAAAGATTCAGAGGTGAGAATTTTTATACTAACAGTGAGATATTAAATGCTAGAAATATTGAAGGCTTAACAAAATGATATAAAAATATCCTCGCTGTAACTGACCATTTTATTATGTATGACTTATCTCTGTATTTACAAGTTGTACCTACCAGAAGGCACAATCATTTGGTCCTCATTTCAAAGATTCCTAGGGACTCGCTTCAAATCATGGATGCTCACTACGCCGTGCTTCTTTCTAAGATCATTGCAACCATGGAGGGTAGTTGTTTCTTATTCAGATTTATTAGAACACACTTTAAGGGCTTCGTAGTGAAAGGGTCACAGATGTATTTTTCACTCTTTGCATTCAGAATCAATAGGCATCTATTTTCCTCAGTTTTTAAATTATAAGGTGTTGTTACTTTCCTTTCTTTCCCTTCCCCACCCTATTGTAGCCTCCCTGGGCTCCAGCTACCTGCCAGCCGAGGACGAGGGCCTAATATATGTGCAACATACTGAGGGGGAGCTGTTAATGGACATCAGAAGCTTCTGTCCAGAAATTGATGGTGGGCCCAGAGAGCTAGTCTGGTTGATTCCACTGCACATCACAGGGTTATGGTTCGTGTCATACATTGCTACAAGTTCCCTGAGGAAGTTTACTGACTTGTGGTTTTACGAGAAATGCACGTCATGGAACGAGTGGGGTGCGGGTGCACGAGGAAGTTCAGTTGCTGTAAAGTGAGAGCAGAGAGCTCAGCCACGTTGGTCGGGTTCTGTCAGATGGAGGTAAAAACTGTGGCAGCCACATCCTGTGACTAGTGATTGTTTAAGCCGGCAGACCCGTTGGAGAACTCCTAGGAAGGAGCATCCGACAGGAGAGTGAATTAGAGAATCAGTGTTGTTCTAAGTGGAAGATCCATTTCTTGTGTTTATAGAACATTTTCACTCCACCATAAGATGGGATCAGGAATCTTTTTCACACGTATCATGTATCTGTGGATTCATACCTAGGTTAAATCTTTTGATCTACCTTTTGCAATAAAGCAAAATGTACTGAAAGCCAAGCTATCCGGTTACTAGAGCAGAAAAGAATAGCTGGATGCTTTTGCTAATCATGGTGTTGATAATTAATCTTTGAGAAAGTTAAGTTTTTCCAAGTTTGCCGGTTGACAAAGTGTTCATGGAGGAAAAGAGCTTTCTCAGTTATTGAATATTATCACCAGATTACTGGTGCTTTCACCTTTTTTTCCTACTAAAGAAATCCAACTTTTATAAGCCACACCATTTTCTGTTTTATTGGAGTCAAACAATGTGGATTTATTTCTTCCCAACTTAAGAACAAGATACCAAGAATAAAAACATCCTCATGTTAAATAAAAATAAGATTCATTACAATATCATCTGACATTCCAGACACTCCTGAATTAAGTATATTCAGTTTTGTAGAAGAAAAATCAATTATCATTGGAAAAAAAAAGATATTTTTATTTTTAACTCCTTGCTACTTCTGGGTTCTGACTGAGTTCAGAAGCAAAAGTTGCAAAGCATTGTGAGAAAACTTTTGCTCTGTGCTCTTTTTTTTTTTTTTTTCCAATCTCCACGCAAATGGAAACACCAGCAGTTTGAAAGTCCGTTCTTGCTAAGTATATGTCTCCTCTGCAGGTCATCATAGGTCATCAGTGGCCTTCTCACAGCTGGCCTCTATCCATTCAGAATTTCATCTTTCAACACCCCTGCTCTTCTTCTGATTCAACACATATTCTTAGAGGTTCTGCTTGCCAGGTTCTTCCTACACAGGCCACTAAACTAAACTATACTCAAGCTCCGTGGACTAGCACAGGCTTTTCACTTTTCTGGGGAAGGGGTGTGACGTGTGCAGGGACGTCAGCCATCACACACGCCCACGGGGGCATCCTCTGGCCTGTCTCCTTGCAATGCCCTTCTTATATGCTCTGTAGTTTCCTTCTAGTGTAGTACACTCCTCTAAGAGGGAAATGTTTTCCTGAATGCCTCTGTCCTGTCCTTGACATCACAGAGTAGCCTTCAAACATGTCTTTGTTGAATTCATATTGAAATGAATGAATGGTGGAACACCTATAACTCGTTGAGATAATCTGGTATCATGGGACTATGTCAGCTTGATGTGTATAGATAGACTGATCCTGGTGTCTGGTATTTTGATAGAAAGAATGACAAAATATTGAACTTGAATATGACAGTTTCTTATCAAGGAGGGAATAACGTGCTCGTGTAAGAAACAATATATAAATGTGAATAATTGTGCTCATGAAAGAAACAATATGTAAATGCTTTACTTCTTTGTGTCAGAATGATACGGACAGGCCAGCATTTATCAATCTGTACTATTCCTTGTCATGAGATGTTGGTCATTTCAGGGAAGACTTTTGCTCGTGTTTTTACAGACTAAAGTAACAAGTTTTCTATGCTTCTTCTAACCTTTCCTCTTTCACCCCTTCCTGAAAAGTGGTTACCTCTTTGGTATTCGGGACCTGGAATATGCATACTAAAAGCAACACATTTAGGACAAGAGTGATAGAATTGTGCTAAAGTTCTTCTTATGCTATTTCCTGGAAAATTATGACAATTCAGGTCCCCTGAGAAGACGTAACTTAGAGTAGCACAATTTTTCGTGTTGCTATTCATAATAATCAGGAATAAAGAATCTGATTATCCCTTCTCATTGAAATGAAAATCTTTAGGAACTTTTTTTTTTTTTAAATCAAATCACTTGAGAACATTAGTTGAATAAGTGATGCTACTTTATGGAAGTGTGTAGGATGTACCCATATCAACTGCTAGTAGTGTTAAGTAAGAAAAACAATTTTCTGGGTGGCACCTGTGGCTCAGTGGGTAGGGCACCGGCCCCATATCCCGAGGGTGACGGGATCCAGCCCTGTCCAAACTGCAACAAGAAAATAGCCGGGCATTGTGGCAGGCGCCTGTAGTCCCAGCTACTCGGGAAGCTGAGGCAAGAGAATCGCCTAAGCCCTGGAGTTGGAGGTTGCTGTGAGCTGTGTGACACCACGGCACTCTACCAAGGGCGATAAAGTGAGACTCTGTCTCTACAAAAAAAAAAATAAATAAAATAAAATGAAGAACCAAGTTATTTAAATTGAAATCAAAACTTCTGGAAGTCAGAGGCCATTATGATAGTTAATGGGCCAGTGGAGACACCTGGGCCTGAGTCTCTATGCTGGCATCAGCTTCTTCGTGTTTTGAATTCTGCCTTCTTCTCTTGCCTGCTACCATTTGACACACACTCTTTTATAGTAATTATTTGCATATTTTGCAGGAAGGACGACAGATGTTTTCATACCAAAAAACTCATTAAATGTTAGTATCACTTTAAGCCAGGGAGCAAAAGACAAATTGGTTGCTAAGAGACGTGTGGCTCTTCCTCCTGTGGAACTTCTTGTGCAGGCCCCACCTAGGCAGATGTTCCACCACGGAGCAGCAGAGGGGCTGAGGCTCATCCTGAGAACACTACAGTTGAGGCTGAGGGAACAGGCAATGTGTGTTTAATGACCAAGCCAACTTGGCCTTGAAGGCTATTTTTCTTAATTTTTCCATAGAACTACTTTATCAGTTTTCAGATAAAGATTGTGGTAGATTTTTCTTAAAATACATATCATTATTCCAAACCCCTTACCCATATACATCACACAAACATTTCTCCTTGACACTGTATCCTGGATCTGGAATTTCTGTGTCAAACACGAGAAGCAGGTGATAAATGGCTTTAAGAGAGGTCTCCTTATTCTCTTCCAGTAGCGCAGAAGAGTTTCCTTTCACATATTTTTGTTAGAGTTTAATTTTGTCATTTCCAAACATGTTATTTTAATAGGCAAAACTGGTATTTCTGAAGTTGGCCATTTTGTGTTGCATTTGATTTTGACTGTGGTTGGTCTTTTTTCCTGTGCTTGCCCTCATTTGCATTTCCTCTGCTGTGAATTTGTGTTCACACGGTGGGCACGTTTGCCCTTTGTGCAGCTCCATTTAAGTTTTGATGTTATAGGAAATGTTTATATAAATTCCGAATAGACACAACTGATAGAACCAGGACGACGAACAGAGGTTACAGAGTCGCCAGTCGTGACAAAGTCCAGAGGAAGAGCTGTGCACGCTTCCTACCGTTTTCCTTTATGAAAGAATCCTGTTCGGAGCAGGTGTGTTCAGAGAGACTTGTACAGCCAAGATGGACGCCGGTCTCCATCCTCCCAGGAAGGGGTCTCCCTCTGAAACCTCCCTGACTCTGACAGGGAGCTGCTGATGCTCAACATCTCCAGCAGAGAAGCTACCCCTGGCGCAGTGATTCAAAATGCACCATATTCTCACCCTGGGGTTGTTCACCTTTTGCTTCACAACAGAACTTCCACCCTTAACCACATGCCTAGCTGTTAACTTTCACACTTATGAGAACGGGATTTTCAGTAAACTCCCTTTTTCAATCTTTTCACAATGGAGTTGCACAATCTTTGAATTGAAAGAAATCTTGGCAGTCGTTAGGGTCAAGATGTCTTATAAGACACACCCTCACTGTTTGAGTATTTTCTAATTGTACATTTTGAAAGAAAAGCCCATTTTAACATTTAACTCCTACAAGTATTTAAAATGTGTGATTTCAACATCCCCTCTACTATGACTAGAACTGAAGGTTCTCATACCCCTCAGTCTCAGAACTCCTCTTGAGACATAAACTTAATTCTTATTGTAATTGTGAACTATGAAGAATTTTTCTTTATTTGGGTTATATCTACTACATATATTTACCATGATGGAAATTAAGACATTTAATTTAAAGATATTAATAATTTAATGATAAAAATGAATCATATATAATGTATGGAAAACAAGATATTCCAAATCAAAGGTTTAATCGTGGCGGTGGCACCGTTCTGCACTCTTACAGATTTTTTTGTCTTTCTTCATAGAAGGCAGCTGCATTCTCAGATATGCTTCTCCCTTCTATCTGTGGCACCTTCACGCCATATCATTTCTAGAATAGCCATTTTCTACTAATGGGGGAATGAGAGAAAAAGAAAATTAATATCTTAGTATTATAAAAGTAATAATAACGATGGTCCTTAATAATAGTTATTTTGACCTTGAAGGCTCCTTGAAAAGTTTTTGGGGACGTTTTTGGGTTTCCAGAACACACTTTGAGAACCACTGACTTAAGCCAACAGGATAAAATTCTTCCCCTTAAAAAAATATTTAAAAAAACTTCTTTCTCTTACAGCAGCATAGAATAAGACTGTATCTTTCCACCTTATAGTAATACCTCCAGAGTTTGAATGTATTTGTTGGGTTTTCACTGAAGCCATTTCTTCTTGGGGTAAAGAAGCTAAAATATGCCGTGCTTCCCTAACTTTTCCACATTTAGCATGATGTCCTGCACCCCTCCCTTCCTCCTCACCCCTGGTTAGCCTGCTCTGAATACTCTTGGATTTCATTTGGATTTCATTTGTTGCGTATTGTACTCCACACTGGACACAGCACTTTAGGAACTTGGTACCTTGAATCCACAAACACATGTCTTTCAAAGGATGTCCAACTGTCCAGCCAATTTTTATTATTTTTTTTTTACATATACATGTGTTTATTAGATTTCCACTTTTTGCCTTCACAGAATTAAAAACGGCTTAAAATTTAATAACAATAACAATGTTTAAGATAAGGACTAGAAACAAAAACCTCGTAAAGAACGAACCAAGATAACAGCCAATTTTTATATTATATTATACTCTAGCAAGCTCAGATTCAACCTAGTCCCATTTAGGCAATGCATTTCCTATATTAGCCATTTTAACAATAATATCAATAAAAATGATCATTAAAATAACTGATAATGTTCAGCATTTGACACGTGCTAGATGCTATGTTTTAATGCATGTATTTATTAATTTATCTGATTACTGCCATAATCCTGTGGCATATATGTTTTTTTTACCATCATCTTTAAATAATGTGAGGCATAGAAAAGTTAGGAAATTTGTTTTCAATTACATAGCTAATAGGGGGCAGAGCCAAGATTTGATTCTGAATAAGTTGATTCCAGACTCATTTCAACTACAAATTTTCTGGGAGGTGTGTGTGTATAAAATACTCATCTATAAAAATAATGTGTGTGTGAATATACACACATGAGCCTCTGTCAGTATACATATAAACATCAATATATATTTTAAATTAGAATGTCATAATAGAGTTGTTTGTCTGGACAAAATGAGAGAAATAAAAAAGGATGGAATGAGAGAGAGGAAAAAAAGGAAAAAATAATTATGAATATCGAAAAACCAAAAATGCAGTTTTCTTATTTTTCTGGACTCCTGTTTTCTTCAGCTTTAGATCCACCAGTGACTTTCCACACCCTGACCAGTTTTCCTTACTCCTTCCTTAGGAGTATCTTACAGATAGCACAGCTACTCTTAGCTATTTGACAGTAATATTTTTGCCCTTTAACACGTCTGCTTCTGTAACTGTAGCATCTAAATGTTTTCACAGGAATTATGTATGGTTTTTCCTTTGACTTTGGGGATCTCATAGCAAGTCCTCATTCTGGACAGATTATTCCCTTTCTGCAGTTGATGTAACCATGCTGTGACCATTACCTCAGTTTCTTATTTTAAATTGCACATGAACTTTATGGACACCCTGTATGCGGGAGGGAGGGACTGAATTAGACTGGCCCCTGGCCAGAGCAAGAACTGCCTGCCAGAGGAAAGCAGAACATCTGTGTGCCACTTCCCAGGTCGCTGCACTCAGAAAATGCAATAGACTCTTGAGTGTATGATACCTTAGTGGTGAACGGAGACATTCTCCCGTCCCAATTACACTGCAGGCAGGACCCAACTTAGGACGACCTCTTCCATGTAACTCTGAATTCCTAGACCTGAGCCCTGCTGAGCACACCTGCTCCCCTCTATGCCTTCCTGAATTTTATTCTTTTCAGTCCATGGAACCAAGCTGGTAGTGGTAACAATTTGAATAATAATGGTCTTTAACTTTTTATCTTTAAAAACAAAAATCTTACCATGAGCACTTTTACCTGTACGATGCCTTCCTCTGATCAAAAAAGCTTGCAACTTCTTGTGAAGTGTAAAAGGGCACAGGTGCATTTGTGGAAATTCTGAGCCTGAATAATTTGAGGAAATGGCAAGCTTCTGGAAGGAGTTGAAGGAGACTTCACATAGAAGCTTGGTCTAAAAGACACAGTCCTGACTTGGACTTTGGAGACCTGTGGCCTCCCTCTTAATCCACAGCTTACCTGGTAGCCTTGATCTACTGTATCGACTACGGCAAGGTAGTTGGTAGTCATTGAGATTGTAGACTTTAATATCTAAACTTCCTCAATTTACATTCTAGCTCTGCCACTTACTGTGGTATTTCTTTGGGAAAATTTATTAAACTTTTTCTGCCTTAGTTTCCTCGTCTGTAATTGGAGATAATTTGAGTATCTGCCTTGCAAATATCAAAGAAAAAATGATTGGCATGTAAAAACTGCTAAGTACACGTTGGTAACAATTCTTATCACTGACATGACATTGTCTTTTTATTACTATCCCTTTGCTATGCTATCTGTGGCCTGCTTACCAAGAGAGTATGGAGAATACAAGCAAAATAAATTGCAATGAACACTTCCAATGTCCAAACGCTACCTTTTTATTTTTTTATTTTTTATTTTATTTTTTGAGACAGAGCCTCAAGCTGTCACCCTGGATAGAGTGCTGTGACATCACAGCTCACAGCAACCTCCAATTCCTGGGTTCAAGCGAGTCTCCTGCCTCTGCCTCCCAAGTAGCTGGGACTACAGGCGCCTGCCACAATGCCCGGCCATTTTTGTTTTGTTGTTGTTGCAGCCGTCATTGTTGTTTGGCAGGCCAAGGCTGGATTCGAACCCGCCTGCTCAGGTGTACATGGCC
>CAUYRH010030107.1:0-114144 GCA_963574655.1 Perodicticus potto | reverse complement strand
AAAGGGAGTTGTGTCTTTGATTAGCTTCTCATCTTTGCTGTTATTGGTATACACAAAGGATACAGATTTGTGTCCATTGATATTATATACTGAGACTTTACTGTATATTATTGATAACTTCCAGGAGACTTTTGGTTAATTATTTGGTATTATATAAGTACATTAATTTTCTTTTAACCCAAAGTTGCATCTTTTATATTTCTTTTTTTTTTTTTTTTTTGCAGTTTATTACTGAATAAGCCACATCATCAATCCTGCAGATTATCCAGAGTTTGGATTTGATGATTATAAACCCCTGATCCAGTTTAACACATTTCTCTGTCTTCTGTATTTTCTGAAATTTGATAGTTGAATCTAAAGGCCTAGTTAGATTAAGAGTTGAGGGTTTTTGTGGCAAGAGTAGGTCATAGTAGGTATTGCATTTTTCCACAGTAGGGTGCATGAAATCTGGTATCTTCCTATTTGTGACATTAGCATCTGTTGATGTTCAATGCCTCCACCCGCTAATTCACTGGGGTCAGAAAAGCAGTTTTTTCGTTTGAGGTTTTATTTTTTTTTTGAGACAAAGTCTCACTATCTTGCCTGGCCTAGAGTGTGGTAGCATCAACCTAGCACTCAGCAAACTCAAACTCCTGGGCTCAGATGATCCTGCTGCCTCACCCTCCTGAGTAGCTGGGACTACAGGCACTAGCCACCATGCCTAGTTAATTTTTTCTCTTTCAAGTAGAGACAGGGTCTCCTCTTGCTTAGAGTGATCCTAAACTCCTGAGCTCAAGGAGTCCTCCCATTTCAGCCTCCTAGAGTGCTAGGATTATAGATGTGATAGGATTATAGGCATGAGCCATCATGCCCAGCCAGAATAGTGGTCTTCTAATTCTATCATTTCGTCTTCATTTGCTGGATTGCTCCTCTAAAGAGAAACCCCCCCTCATCAACTATTCAGTTGCCTGGGTATTATCTCATCACTTCTAGAAAGATTCTGGGTAAATGGGACCATCCCCCACTCCAAGTGAGGACAGAGGTCAGAAGGAACCGTCACCAGCAGAACTGTCAGGTTGGTCCCAGTCAATCCACAGAATTATAATAAATAATTAAAAAGTGGTTGTTGTAAGACCCTAACTCAGGCAGCAGCTCATGAGTGGCAAAGCCAGCCCAACAGGCCCCAGGGCCCTCTTCTCTCTTTACAGCCAGGCAGACCCAGTAGAATCTTGAACACCTGCAGATGACAAGTCTTAGGACCGGGGTGGGGGCGAGGGGACTCATCCAGGCTTGCACATATGTGTGTATAACCCGGGTCACCGGCATATCCTTTTTAAAAAACTTCATTCAAATTAATATGAGGGCACAATATTTAGGTTACATTGTTCTCACTTCCAGGGTAAAGTTCCATTTGTAGAAGAGCCCCTCACCCAGCGGGTGTGTTTTACACCCTCACAATGTGCACAGTAGGTGAGATCCCCCTCATGCCCTCCCTCCTTCTGCGGTACATCCTCCTCCCTCCCCCTTCCTGCTTCCCTCTACCCCCAAATTGGACTATATTAGTGTTTTATTGTTCTTAGGTACATATAATTTTTATATATTGATTTCATATCAGTATGGGATACATTGGATATTTATTTTTCCATTCTTATGATACTTTACTAAGAAGAACGTATTTCAACTCCATCCAGGTGAATGTAAAAGTTGTAAAGTCTCCATCTTTTTAAACAGTTGAATAATATTCCATGGTATACATATACCGCAGTTTGTTGATCCATTCATGGGTTGATGGGCACTTAGGTTGCTGGGGTTAGGTGATATCTTAGAGTGGTTTTGACTTCCATTTCTCGGATGATTAAAGACAATGAGCATTATTTCATGTGTTTGTTAGCCATTTGTCTGTTGGCCTTGAAGTTTCTGTTCAAATCTCTTGCCCACTTATAGAGAGGTTTGTTTGCACTTTTCCTGTTGTTTAATTTGAGTTCTCTGTAGAGTCTAGTTATCAGGCCTTTGTGAGATTCACAACATGCAAAAATCTTCTCTTCTGAGGGCTGTTGCTCTGTTTGTGGTACTCTTAGCTGTGCAAAAGCTTTTTAGCTTAATCAAGTCCCAGTTATTTATTTTTGGTGTTGCTGCAATTGCTGAGGGGGGTGGGGGTCTTCCACATAGACTTTTTTCCCAGGCCAGTATCTTCAAGTGTTTTCCCCATGCTTTTTTCTAGAATTTTTATTGTTTCGTGTCTTAAATTTAAATCTTATGTCCAACAAGAATCAATTTTTCTCAATGGTGAGAGATGCGGGTCCAGTTTCAGTCTTCTGCATGTGGATAACCAGTTCTCCCAGCACCATTTGTTAAATAAGGATTCTTTTTGCATTGCATGTTTTTGATTGGCTTATCAAAGATTAAATGACAATATGTGGCTGAGTTCATCTCTAGATTCTCTATCCTATTCCATAGATCTATGTCTCTATTTTTGTGCCAGAACTATGCTGTTTTGATCACTATAGCCTTGTAATATAAGCTGAAGTCTGGCAATGTGATGCCTCCAGAGTTGTTTTTATTTCTAAGAACTGTATTTGCTATTTTTTTTTCTGGTTCCATATGAATCAAAGTACTATTTTTTCAAGACCTTTAAAGTATGACATTGGTGCTTTGATGGGGATCGCATCAAACCTATAGATTGCTTTGGGTGGTATGGACATTTTAATGATTTTGATTCTTCCCAGCCATGAGCATTTGTTGACATCTTTTGCTATTTCCTTTCTCAAAGTTTCATAGTTCTCTTTATAAAGATCTTTCACATCCTTTGTTTAAATATATTCCCAGGTTTTTCATCTTCCTTGGTGCTATTGAAAAAGGAATAGAGTCTTTGGTTTTGTTCTCAGCTTGACCATTATTGGTGTATGTGAAGGTAACTGATTTGTGGGTATTGATTTTGTAATTTGAGATGCTGCTATATTCCTTGATCACTTCTAGGATCTTTCTAGTTGAGTCCTTGGGGTTTTCCAGGTATAATACATCATCTGTGAAGAGGGAGAGTTTGACCTCCTCTGCACCCATTTGAAATCCTTTGATCTCCTCCTCTTGCCTGATTGTGATGGCTAGGACTTCCAACACTATGTTAAATAGCAGTGGAGACAGTGGGCATCCTTGTCTGGTTCCAGATTTGAATGAGAATGCTTTCAGTTTTACTCCATTCAATATGAGATTGGCTGTGGGTTTGCTGCAGATAGTCTATATCAGCTTATGGAATGTTCCTTCTAAGCCTATTTTCTTGAGTATTTTTTATCATGAAAGGATGCTGGATATTGTCAAAAGCCTTTCCTGCATCAATTGAAAGAATCATTTGGTCTTTGTTTTTGATTCTATTTATGTGATGCATTATATTTCTAGACTTGTGTATATTGAACCAACCTTGTGCCTCTGGGATAAAACCCACTTGATCATGATGTATAACTTTTTTAATGTGTTGCTGTATTCTTTTTGCTAATACCTTGTTGAATATTTTTGCATCAATATTCATTAATGATATTGGTCTATAGTTTTCTTTTTTTGTTGGTCCTTTCCTGGTTTAGGGATCTGGGTGATATTTGCTTCACAGAATGTGTTGGGGAGGATTCCTTCTTTCTCTATATTTTGGAAAAGTTTATGCATTATAGCAATAGTTGCTCTTTGAATGTTTGATAGAATTCTAGTGTGAAACCATCTGGTCCAGGGCTTTTCTTTTTTGGGAGATTTTGTATAATTGATGCTATTTCAGTACTTGATATTGGTCTATTCAAGATTTCTAAATCTTTCTGGCTAAGTTTTGGAAGGTATTATGCTTCCAGATAGTGGTCCATCTCCTCTACATTTTCATATTTCTGGGAATAGAGTTTTTTGTAGTACATGGGCATATCCTTAAAGCAAATTCCTGAAAGTTCCTTGTGAGCACTTCTAGTGTCTGCCAGCTGGGTCTTATATCCCTGACCTCAAGGCCCCAGGCTGGCCATCCAGCCTGTTTTCATTTCCTGCGATGTCTCCAGTGCTGATAACAGATGCTTGATGAGAGGTGCCATTGTTCCTCTCTGGCCTCTCTCTGGGAGCTGCTGTAGGCAGTGGGAAGGGGGAGAGGAACCTGGTAGCAGGGATCCTCAGGGAGGCAACTGGAGTGGGACCTGCCCCTGCCCCTGGCAGAAGGCAGGCCCAGGATTTTAGCCCAGCTAGCATGGGGGAGAGGAGGACCGGCAGGCAGCAGGGTCCAGCCACCAAACCATTGGGAGGGCAGAACTCCAGAGGCAGGATGGAGGAAGCCTACCCCCTCATCCACACACTGGGCAGATGACCGAGGCAGGAACTCAGGCCCAAGGCTGAACTCAGAAGCTGCCTATGTCAAGTAGGATTGAGTTGGTATTCCATTAAGAAGCATGGCAGACCCCGAATATCATTGATTGAAGCAGGTTAGAAGCTCCTTTCTCTCTCGTTTAGGATGTCCTGAGGGAATCAGTCCCGAGCCAGCAGGGTGCTCTGTGGTGCAAAGACCATGACAGAGAAAGGACCTGGGCTCCCCTGTCTTGCTCTGCTGTCCTCAAATACAACTTCCCCCTTGCGGTGCAATGTGGCTGCGGGAGTCAGCCTTTGCCTGCTGTATTCCACGAAGCAGGGAGCAGTAGGGGAAACCAGGGGAAGAGAGTGCTCTCCTTTTTCCAGGGCAATTCCCAAAATGTGCTATTGGCCAGAACTGAGCCACATACCACAGCTAGCTGCAAAGAATAGCTGTAAGGGAGGATGAGAAATACAGTCTATATTTCCTATATCCATGGGCCTGGCTAAAAATCAGAGTCTATGACTGAAGAAGCAGAGGACATAACCCCCGGCAACTCCAATCATGATACAAGGCAGAGGGAGGTGCTAAGTGGTGGCTGCTTACACTCCTGCTGCCCATGCTCCTGGCTGGGGTGGTGGGGTCAAATGATTCCCACAGTGGGGAGGCAGCAGCTGCAGAGTCCAGCCACAGGGCCAAGCCAACAGGAGTACCTGCCACTGTTGAACAGTGGGCACTCTGTAGCTAAGCCCAAGAAGAAGAGTCAGCAATAAGAAAGCGGGTTAGTCTACTCATGGTCAAGGACAGACACAGATTCAGACGTCCACCCCTGCTGGACGCTGTGAAAAGCATCCTTGAGATGATGCATCAGGGCTGCAGACCACCTTTTCTGGGGAGGCTATGAGTGGCTAATGATTCCTGCCTTTTTTTCTTTGGTTTGAAAAAAAAATTTTTTTTTGAGACAGAGTCTCAAGCTGTCCCCCTGGGTAGAATGTCATGGCGACATAGTTCACAGCAAACTCCAACTCTTGGGCTCAAGCCATCCTCCTACCTGTTTTTCTATTTTTAGTAGAGATGGGGGTCTTTTGCTCAGGCTGGTCTTGAACTCATGAGCTCAAGCTATCCACCTGCCTTGGTCTCCCAGAGTGCTAGGATTATAGGCATGAGCTACCGTGCCTGGCTTGAAAAAATCATTAAGAATTTTTTTTTTTTTTTTTTTACTGTAGGCTGAGCATGGGGGCTCACATCTGTAATCCTAGCACTCTGGGAGGCCAAGGCGCATGGATGCCCTGAGCTCAGAAGTTCTAGACCAGCCTGAGCAAGAGCAAGATCCCATCTCTACTAAAAATAGAAAAACTAGCCTGGCCTTGTGGCAGGTGCCTATAGTCCCAGCTACTCAGGAGGCTGAGGCTGAGGCTGAGGCAAGAGGATGGCTTGAGTCCAAGAGTTTGAGGCTGCTGTGAGCTATGATGACACCACAGCATTCTATCCAGGGTGACAGAGTGAGACTCTGTCTCAAAAAAAAAATTTTTTTTTTTGGCTCAGCAAGCATAACTCAGTGGTTAGGGGACTGGCCACATACACCAAGGCTGGTGTGTTGGAACCAGGCCTGGGCCTGCTAAACAACAATGACAACTACAACAACAACAACGAAATAGCTGGGTGTTGTGGCAGGTGCCTGTAATCCCAGCTACTTGAGAGGCTGAGGCAAGAGTATTGCTTAGGCCCAAGAGTTTGAGGTTGCTGTGAGCTGTGACGCCACGGCATTCTACCAAGGGTGACAATAATAATAATAATAATAAAATATGTTATATTATTTAATAATAAGATAATAAAATAAATAAAAATTTTCTACTGTAGAATAACATGCATGTAGAAAAGTACATAAGTCATCAATGTGCAGCTCAATGATTTTTAACAAAAGATGAACACAGCCAGATCAAAAATTAGAACATTACCAGAACCCCAGAAGCTCCCCCTACCCTCTTTCTGTTTACCACCCCCTATCCCCCTTCCCATCCTCCCTATTCCTCAACCCCCACACTGGACCAGCATTTAAAAAACTTTTTCAGGTGATTCCAAGGTATAGTCGCTGTTGAGAATCACTAGTTTTGTAATAGTGGTTCCCAAACTTGGCTGCATATTAGAATCTACTGGGGAGTGTCAGCCCTTTGAAGCAGAAGAGGGAACGGAGATAGCTAAGAAGGTGGTGTGGTGCCTGCCACAGCATCCTGGTTTGGTCACCTGCTCAGGAGTCCAGTTGAGTTGAGCTGCTTGTGACATACCAGCCGAGTGGCCTTGAAGGAGTTCCTTCACCTCTGCAAGCCTGGCCTGTGAAATGGGACACTATTACATGCCTGCAAAGTTGAGGCTGATTGATAGAGGCTGCAAGCCCTGACACACATAGGGGCCCCTCACATATGGCAGCTACTATTGTCTTTCTTTCTTTCTTTCTTTCTTTTTTTTTTTGAGACAGAATCTCACTATGTCGCCCTTGGTAGAGTGCCATGGGGTCACAGCTGACAGCAACCTCAAACTCTTGGGCTTAAGCGATTCTCTTGCCTCATCCTCCCAAGTAGCTGCTGGCTATTTTTTTGTTGCAGTTGTCATTGTTGTTTAGCAGGCCTGGGCCTGGTTTGAACTGGTCAGCCCCAGTGTATGTGGCTGGTGCCCTAACCACTGAGCTACAGGCGCCAAGCCACTATTGTCTTTCTTATTAAAAGTGAGCAGATGGGACCCAACCTGGGGATAAAGGATTCAGGATGGAGGTCTTGATGAGAGGGTCAACAGTTGCCTCGATGAGAAGCCAGGGTATTTCTAGAGAGGATGGGAAAATTCCAGAGACAGCAGAGATTTCAAGCCAAGGGGGATAGCCCCAGAGACCAGTGTCCGTGGATGAACTTGGGCAAGCCCAGCTTGGGCAAAGCCAAATCCTCCTTCAGCAACACCAGCAAGAGGCTGACTGGCTGCAAGCTCTGGCTCTGAGAGCTGTTTATAAAGAAGGAAGCAACCTTTGTTGAGCACCTACTATGTGTCAGACACTGCACAGACATTCATGCCTTGAGTCCTGTGGGGCAGGCAAACTAATCCCTTTTAACCGTTGAGGAGCCCAAGGCTTAGAGGCTGCAGCATTTTGCACAACTGGGGGTGTGCCGAGTACACTGATGACCTGGGGACAACTTGTTTGATGAGATATTCATCTCTAATTTTTCCCCAAGTGAAAAACATTTAGCTTTTTAAGCTTTCAAGTACTTTCACCTTTCTTGTACTTATTGCAAGATAGAATGTTAATTGTAGAACATCTAGAAAATACAGATAAGCAAAAAGAAAAAAATCAAAATCCCTATAGTATCATCCCCCAGAGATGATCGCTGTCAATGTTTCAGCATCTGAGCCTACCAGTGTGTATGATGTGACTCCTCTTTGGTAAATTTCTACACTCAACATGAGTGTAGAAGTTTACCAAAGAGGAGTCACATCATAACACATTGGTAGATAATCTGCATTCTCTTCACTTAATAATATATAGGGACCACCTTTCTGTGTCACTGAATATTCTTCTCTCCTACAGACCTGTCATGCTCAACCCTGAGCCTCTCAGTCCCACCCTCACCTGACCATTCCTCTCCTTTGTCCACTCTCAGTGGAAGCCACAAACCCAGGCACCTCCCTCAGGCCCGTGGGCTCTGGAAGCTCCAGCCCCCTCCCATCTCCTCTTTTCTTGCCTTAGTTCCCCTTCATCATTATCTTTTGAAAAATTGAGATGAAATTCACATAGCATGCAATTAACCATTCAAAAGTGGTTAATTTATTGGCAACGAGTGCATTCACATTGTGGTACAACCCCCACTTCTGCCTAGTTCCGGAATGTTCTATCACTGTAAAACAAAACCTCGTATCTATTAAGCAGTTGCTCCCTATTCATCTCTCTCCCCAGCCCCTGGCAACCACCAATCTGTGTTCAGTCTCCATGGATTTACCTATTCTGGATATTTCATATAAATGGAAAAATTTGAAAAAAGTATTGTTTTCTTTTTTATCCTGGGAAACTGTAAATGCCAGACTGACCGTGTGCTTCCCTTTGACTTGGATAAAGTCCTGAGTGTCCTGGTGCCCACTCACCTCTTCAGGCTTCTCTTCTGACCCTGCTCCCCACTGCCTTCCCACGCCTGGTTCCCTGCAAATACCGTCATGAGCTCTTCTGGCCTCTGAGCCATTACAAATGCTGTTCCTAGGCTCGGCGCCTGTGGCTCAACAGGCTAAGGCGCCAGCCACATACATCTGAGCTGGCGGGTTCGAATCCAGCCCGGGCCCGCCAAACAACAATGACGGCTGCAACCCAAAAATCGCCGGGCGTTGTGGCGGGCGCCTGTGGTCCCAGCTACTTGGGAGGCAGAGGCAAGACACTCGCTTGAGCCCAGGAATTGGAGGTTGCTGTGAGCTGTGATGCCACAGCACTCTATCCAGGGTGACAGCTTGAGGCTCTGTCTCAAAAAACAAACAAACAAACAAACAAACAAAAAAAAAAAAACAAATGCTGTTCCTCTGTGGGGCCGCTCTTCCTACCTTCTGGCTGACCTGCCCTACTTACCTTTTCCAACTCAGCTCTCCCTGTCACTGCTCCCCCAGCACATCACAGATGCTCGAAGGTAACCAGGATCACTGTGTCCAGGACAGTGGGAAAGAGAAGCTGACCCATGTGGAATGCAGTTACATTACATCTCCTTCTCTGCAGTCTCAAATGTTCCCCACAGTGTCTGAGCTAAACAGGGAACCACCAACTCACCCGAGCCCTGTCATTAGGAGTTGGCATCTTGCTATGTTCTCCTGTTGTGATGGCTGGCAGTGAGGCTGGTGCACAAATGGGCAACACAGAAGGATCTTTCTCTTCCCTTTTCCTTCCTCCAGGCTCCTTCTTTCTACTTGGGAAGCCAGATGCTTTAGAGTTTAATTACATGCTGCAGTTGGAAGCACAGAATGTCAGAGCTGGAAAGGAAGGACCTTATTATAAATAATAGCTACTAGCATTTATTGAGCACTTACTCTGAGCCAGGCACTGTGCCAGGCCCGTTTCCAGGCATTACCTCATTCAACCTCCCAACAAATCTCCCAGGCAGGTGCCATCACCACCCTCATTCTGCAGGGAAGGAAGCCTCAGCGCAGGGAGGCTACAGAGCATTTCCCAAACTGTGCTGAGTGGCACAGGGGGGCACAAGGTGGTTGCCAGGAGCTGGGGAGAGAGATGAATGGGGAGCAACTGCTTAATAGATATAAGGTTTTGTTTTGGAGTGATGCAACGTTCTAGGCAGAAGTGGGGGTTGTAGCACATTGTGAATGGACTCATTGCCAATAAATTAACTACTTTCAAATGGTTAATTGCATGTTATGTGAATTTCATCTCAATTTTTCTAAATATTAATTGGTGTTAGCCAAACCGTTTCCAGCTGTCAGATGCGGCATCCTGCATTCCCCACTCCAACCTGGGAACTTCACAATGCACACCCACATGTTAAAGGTCCTGAGAAGTCCTGCAGCAAAGCAACCTGTTTAGGTCAGTGTCTCTTCTTTCACAGACTTCACAAAATTACCGATCTAGAGAGCACAGACACTGGGGAATGCAGGTACTGACCACCTCTTCATTTAAAGATGAGCACACAGAGACCCAGGTGGCACTTTAGGGGCAGATCAGGCCCCAGTCCTTGGGCCCCAGGCTCTCTGCAGCCCACAGGAAGCAGAGAGCAGAGGAAGGCAGAGGACGGCCCATATGGCCAGCTTCCTGTTTTTATAAGTAATGTTGTATTGAAGATTTTCTAATCAAGCGCCCTTGGTTAATGGATGTGTCAATCAGAGCCCAAAGAGGACAGTTGACTTGTTCAAAGTCGGACAGCCAATTAGGGGCAGAGGCAGAAATAGATGCTGATCCTGAAATCCTGATATTCTCTTGAGGTGTGAAATTCCACAATAGCTGAGATCCCTGTGCCTTGGCTCCACCGTCTAGTCTCCACAGGCATTGTCCTGTAGTCTACACAGGCACTGTCCCCTTTCTGCTACACGAGACCCCCCCCCCCACACACACACACACGCTTCCTAAAGCCACCTTGGCCTGAACTCTCTGGGGGCCTCCCTCTGTCTTCTACCCTCTCTTGGGGGGCAAACTGAGCAGGAGCCAATCCCAACTCTCTTTAGGGAGCGAAAGGCTGAACGGGGCAATCGTGTTTACTTTAATTCTGTACCAGATGCACTAAGATGTCATTAACTTCCTCACCATCCATGTGATATGTGAGATCATTTGGACTGAAATTGGGCAAATGGGCAGAAGGCAACCTTTGACCGTTTCAGGAAGAGTTTGCCAAGCAAATGAATAGTGTAAACAGGGTCCCAGGAGGGTTGTTTGAAACCACTTCAAAAAATAAATGATGTTCAAGAACTCTTGGGCCTCCCTGAAGAACAACTTTCACACAATTATGTTTTTCTGAGCAGGGTGGTTACAGTCGAACATGCAAATAAAATTATTCGTATCTCTTCATTAAAATGACTCATGCAAAGAACACTTTATTAACCTTGTTTAAAATGTAATTTAAAATATCTCCACATTTAGGCATCTTTGTTCTGACAGGTCTATCTAGCCAGTGGCCCTAATTGAGGTTTATTAGCCTCGGGATGAGGCACAGAGAGACTTCTTACTGATTCTGGATGGCCAGGGCACACCAGAGAGCCAAAGATTCATCTGGAAACAGTTGCAGGGACAGCAGCACATAAAGCCTCCGGGTGGTGGCTCTTCCTGGGGCAGCCAGACTGCCCAGATGGCCCTTCCAGAGCCAGGAGATGCAGACTTGTCCCTGAGGTGGAGGGTAAAAATAGTCCTGTGTGGGTGGCAGCTGGGCCCAGAGGCACTGGAAGCTGGGGGGAAGGGAGGGGAAAACTCCTCCTTGGGGGTCTAGGAGGCCTCTCCCAAGCCCTGGAGGCTGCAGGGTCTTTCCCTAACAAAACAGTACCCCCACCCAAGCCCACATCCACAGTGTTAAGTGTTTGAGCTCTGTAATAACATAGCTAGGAATTTAAATCCTGCCTGTGCTAGTTACCAGCTCTGTGACCTGGGGCAAGATTTGTCTCCTTTCTGAGCCTCTATTTTCTCATCTGTCAAATGGGGCTAATGATTTCTTTCTATAAGGCTTGCTGTGAAGATTAATAGCAATGATAGCTAACATGGTTCACTCTGCTACTTCATTCTTCTGTTGTCCTCCCTTCTAGCAGTTGCTTACCTTCTGGCACATTCTTCCACAGTGGTTTGGAGGCATGCCAGTTGCTACGTCATTAAGACACTCAAGTGGCCCCATGGAGAAGTCCAAGGGCCTCATGGAGAGGTCTAAGGGAAGGAACTGCGGTTCCCCCGCCAACAGCCAATTAAGGAACTGAAGCCACCTGTCAACAACCCAGGGAGGGAGTTAGTCCCCTTAGAAGCCTGTCCTGGCTCCCTGGTCAGGCCTTATGGATGGCTGTGGCCCTGGCTGACACCTTGATGGCAACCTCATGAGAACCCCTGAGCCACAGCCACCCAACCAGCTACTTCTGGATTCTTAGCCCCCAGAAACGGTAGGGAAATATGGAAATGTCCTTTCCATATCAGAGTATATGTAACACAGCAATAAGTAACTACTGACTTACCTCTCAGCATTATTGTAAGAATGAAGAGTTAGTACACATCAGACTGCAACCAAACTTGCTGGGATCAGACACTCCAGAAAGGGCAGAGGCACTTGAAGCTGGATCCACATGCAGGAGTGTGACAGACTGAATATGCAAATGGACAATGGCCAGGACATATATCACAACAGACCTCTGACCTGGAACCCTCAGCAGCAGCCACCCAGGAAGCCAAACAACAGCCCCCGTGGCAATCAGCCCCGAATGGCCAGGACTTGATCATAACTGACAGCTTCCCTAATTTTGTCCTCATGCCAGTGTTGACAAACTAGAGAAAGCCAAATATTCTCCGCTCACCAATCACATGGGTCGTCCCTTTTTTAGTAAGCCCACTTACAGTGTCCCCAGGCCCAGTGTCGCCCCTTTTTAGTAAGCCTCCGGTATCCAATCAGGGCACACCTGGAACATTCCCCCGCTTTCCACTATAAGCTGTCTCCTCTTTGAGTCTCTGTGAACTTCAAGTGACAGTGGCTGACTGCCTCGCTGTAGCAAGCTCTGAATAAATGCCTTCACTCCTCTCACCTGGGTGCTCTTTATTTCCAAAAGCCCAAGTTCTCTCTCTCTCTCTCTCTTTCTTTTCCTGCTCCCAGGTCAAAGGCAACATCATCTTCTCTGCCCTCCTCCAGTCTGCAGCCCCAGGTATCAGAGAAGCCAGCTCAGAGATGACGGAAGGGAAGGGGACAGGAATAATGGAGGAGGTAGTAATGGAACAGGACACATCTGGGCTCAAATTCTGGCTCTGATGGTCTTGAGTAAGTCAATTAAACACTGTGAGCCTCTGTTTCCTCACATCGAAGGACACTCCAGCTGAAACAAGGGCCGGAGAGAGAATCAGTGAAGTAACGTATTCAACGCACTGAACATATCAGAGGCGCTTAGCAGAGGGGGCACCAGCATCGCATCCCCCCCACAGAGCTCGCTGGAGGGGGCAGGCCCCTGCACTGCTCTCTCACTCCCACCCTTCTCTTTGCAGCAGGCAGCCTGACTTCAGCTGAATGGAGTCACGTCCAGGGTTTATCAAAGGTCCAGGATTGGTTTCAGGAGAAGGATGGGCAAAGAGCATACCTGAGCTTTTCTCTGAAGAAATCCCACTGACCCAGAGCAGAAGACAAAACGTTCAGAACAGCTACCCGCTATCTCCTGGGTGGTCAGGGCAGGGGGACTCCTGCCCAGGAAACTATGAGTGCCCTTGTGCCAGGCCAGCTTTCCCAGGGCTGAGAAAATGACCCAGGTCATTTCCCAGTCTGGGTGTGTGCGTGAATCTGTGTGTGTATTTCTTCATCTTTAAAAGGAGAATGATTGAATATATGTGTGTTTGTGTGTGTGTGGGGGAGTATCTTAGTGTTTTCTGCCTCTATAACAGAATACATGAAAGTGGGCAATTTATAAATAATGGACATTTATTTTTCACAGTCCTGGGGACTGAGAAGTCCAAGATCAAGCAGCCATCATCTGGTGAGGACCTTCTTTCTGCGTAGTGATCCGATGAGGACCTTCTTTCTGCGTAGTGATAATGGCGGAAGCATCATACGGCAGAAAGCCAAGAGAGAGGAGAGAGGAACCCACTCCGGAGACAATGGCATTAATCCACTCACAAGGCAGCACCTCCTCCCCGAACACCTCCCATTCGGTCCCACCACTGCCCAACCCCACCACATTGGGGATCAAGCTATCAACACATGAACTTCGGAGGACACATTCAAATCACAGCAGGGGCAGGGGCTCTGCCGTGCGGGCGGGGCATCCTGAATCCCCTCATGTCAAATTTCCAGGCCTCTCCATCTCCCTTTTCTACCACCTCTGGAATTCAAGTCTCTAGCCAACATCACTTTTTGCCTGGAAGCGGAGACTAAGTGCTTTCCTCACTTTGCCACAATAATCAGAGAATGAAAATTAACACAGGGGTGAGAAACCGTAACCGACCCATCAACCCGAAGATTTTTGAAATAATGACAATAACTAGAATAAAGGTGACATTTTCCTTCCCACAGGAACTAGGTAATGGTAAACTGGTGTAAACTGGTGCATTTCTGGAAGGTGAGTTAGAAGGATGTACTTTGTGATTCTGCAGGTCTATTTTTCAAAATACAATTGAATTTTTTAAAAAATCACAGTTTCTGCACAAAGACTTCATTTACACGGTACTTTATGATAACATTATTCTGATGATTAAAAAAAAAAGGAAGATTCACATATCCAAAAACAGAAACCATGGTTAAAAAAACGATACAGATTAGGCTCGGCGCCTGTGGCTCAACGGGCTAAGGCGCCAGCCATTTACACCTCAGCTGGCGGGTTCGAATCCAACCCGGGCCCACCAAACAACAAAGATGGCTGCAACCAAAAAAGGGCCGGGTGTTGTGGCGGGCCCCTGTAGTCCCAGCTACTTGGGAGGCAGAGGCAGGAGACTCGCTTGAGCCCAAGAATTGGAGGTTGCTGTGAGCTGTGATCCCACAGCACTGAATCCAGGGTGACAGCTTGAGACTCTGTCTCAAAAGAAAAAAAAAATGATACAGATTAGTAGTTTGAGATCACCTGGGAACTGTTAGAAAGGCACATTCTAGGGCCCCACCCCACAGTTTTAGAAACTCCAGGTGAGGCTCAGGATTCTGGGTTTAAACAAACCTTCCAGAAAATTCAGAACCATACTTGTAGATGACTGTCACTGGGAAAAATAAACTGTTCAATGACAGAAGGTTACACAGCGGCTTGTACACAAAGCAGTCTGCATGGGCAGCGCGTCCTCATTTCTAACATAAGCATATAGAGAGACGCACAAATAGCAAGAGGCCTGGAAGAGTTCGCACCAAGGGAATAATATCCACACTCTGGGTGGTAGGATTATGAGGCTGTAGATTTTTACCACTTTGCTAATCCATATTTTCTAACTAGTCTACAATGACTATTGTGGTTTAGTTGTAGACTTTTTGTAAAAAGGAAAAAAAAACATAATATTTTTTAATTTAAAAAATAACATAGGGCCAGGTTAGGAGTGGGAAGTTGGGGAGGTGGCAGAGAGCACTCCTGATCGCGACAATCTCCAGCCCAGGAAAAGCTGAGAGGCAGGACAGCCTGGGTGACCCAAGGCCACCGCCCAGAGGAGCCGGCAACCCCTCTGAAGTCTAGGAAGGTTTGTGAGGTCTTAAATACAGAGCGGAGAAGAGATTCACTGCAGACTTTTGTTAGAACCAGACTGCTAAGAGCACCAAATCCTGGAATGAGCACGTTGGGGAGATTTTCTAGCCCCGTACAGATAACGGACGCCGGGAGGGGGTTGAGCTTCGTTGGCCAAAGGGCAGGGGTTCGCCCGGGTCTCCAGACCCCTTCCGGCCCTGGGCCTCCCAGTCCCCTGAACTCCCTGCGGGATTCTCACCCACGGAGGCGCCGCGGGGGCCGGTGGGGCGGGGCTGGGCGGTTGCTAGGGGAGGGGCGGCCGGGCGGGCGAGGAGAGGAGCCTGCAACCGCGACGCGCGCTCTGTTCTGCTCCAGCTCCCGCGCTGCCTGTTGCTACTCTGTTCCTCCTCTTCTTGCCGGGTGCCCAGGGTAGGTGGCCCGAGAGTGTGCGGAAGCCCAGACAGCCTCCCGCCTTCCTCCCCTTCCGGCGCACGAGTCCCTCGGACTGCCCGGAGCGTTCCGGAGAGCGCGGACGACAGCGAGCTCCCGGAGCGCCGCGGACTGCGCGCCGAGACCCCAGGCGCCGCCCGGCGATGAACGTGACCTTCCTGAACCACAGCGGCTTGGGGGAGGTGGGCGGCGTGGGCGCCAGCTCCGGGGACGTCTTGGGTAACCGCAGCCACGGGCTGGGCACGTGGCTGGGCTGCTGCCCCGGGGGCGCTCCGTTGGCTGCCAGCGACGGTGTCCCCGCGGGGCTGGCACCCGACGAGCGCAGCCTGTGGGTGTCGCGCGTGGCGCAGATCGCAGTGCTCTGCGTGCTGTCGCTCACCGTCGTCTTCGGCGTTTTCTTCCTGGGCTGTAACCTGCTCATCAAGTCGGAGAGCATGATCAACTTTCTGGTGGAGGAGCGCCGGCCCTCCAAGGATGTGGGCGCCGCCATCCTGGGGCTCTACTGAACGCCACCCTGGCTCCTCCGCGCCAGCGCCGCTGCAAGAAGGACGAGGGAGACTAGGACTCTTGTCCCCCTCTCTGGGCTCTGCCGCCACCTCCAGGCAGGTAGCTCAAGGGGCAACGACGTGCCTTGGGGCGTCCGGGCTTGGGGACACAGCGGGACTCGCGGCTACGGCGCGGGAAGGGACTTCCATGCCCGGCTCGGTCCTCTGTGCGCTAAAGCGTTGGAGGGTGGGAGGTTGGGGGATGAGGGTTCTTACCAGTTTTATATATTTAAAAAATGTTCGGGGCAGTGGGAGTGGGTATGGGGTGCAATTTGGGGCCCAGGTCGCTAGCGTGGGAGTTTTGTGTGTCTGTTGATAGGTGTAGTGTAGGGGTGGGTTCCAAGCAGGGTGGGGGGAGCATGGTTGAAGATCTGGAGAATCCGAGTCCCTCAGTCGCTTGTTTGGCCTGATTTTGCAATTGGAAAGATTTCTTGTAATAAAACTGCAATCGGAGAGCTTCGGGTTTCAACTTCCCACAGCCCGCGCGTGCATATGCCTGTGTGTGTGTGTGTGCGCGCGCGCGCGCGCGCTCGAGCGAATGCACCCGCGTGAGTTGGGGCGTGTGTTGGCGGGGCGGAGGGAGGAGTGGCGTGTACCCTAGTGGCGGGCACTTTGAGCCCGCTGGGAAGGATTTAGCCCCCTGTAGCGACACCAGGCTAGCAAGCAGTTCAGCGCTCCACGCTGGGCCGGAGTGCAGAGATGGAACAGAAACTGTTTTCCATGCCAACAGAGGAGGCAGGTCCTGTGGGGCATCCAGCTGGTGAGATTAATTAAACCAATGGAAATTTGAATCTTCTGTGAGATGAAGTAAATTCAGGGAGTTGAGTCCACAAGAAAGAAAACAGTGAAATTAGATCAAGATAGTGAACAAGGAAAACTCAGTTCAGCACAGGGGGAAAAGCTAGATCCAGTTAAAAATATTGTAAAGCCAAAAGCCCCACCTAAGGGTTTGTAGAGGGCCACCCTTAGAATAGGTGAGTAGGGGAAGAAATTCCATTATTGCTTCTGGGAGAGGGGGCAGCTTTTTGTGGTGAGGATGGCCCAGGATGAAAATGACCTCCCAATGCAAGTGTTTTGGCGGGTCTCGGAACTTCGTTACCAGATGCTCCCATCTGCCCTGACACCAGCCACTTTCAGTAGGTGCTAACTTCTCTTAGCCTGAGGCAGGGAGAACCTTGGCACTCACCAGCCAAAGGGGAGGGGTGGCTCTTCTGGAGCGCTGGAGCCGGCCTCGGCTTTGTGGCCTCTGCCTACACCCCTTAGCCCTCGTGCCCAGGCCCCTCAGGCACCCTGTTTCTTGGAAGACTTTGGGGATGTGGGCTACTGGGTTTCTCTTCCTGGAGGGGAATCGAGGGAGAATGAGGAAGAAGATGGCTGAATCCTTAGCTGACTTGGGGAACAGAAGTGCCATCTCCTGTCTTTGACACTATCTCCTTTAGGGATGGGGTTGGCAGGGAGCCTATCTCGAAAGCATCTCCTCCCTCCCCATCCCACTGCCCCAGGCTCAGACCAGGAAGGATTGATTTCATTGGACAGGGTAGGCCAGTAAGGTCGGAGGCCATGTGTCTGTGGGGCGAACCCCCCAAAGCAGAGAGTGTTCTATTGATGGTCTGGTGTAACTTGCGGGGAGCCCAACCTGATGTGGGGAGAGCAGCCTTTAATGCTTCAGGCGCCGGGATGTCTGGCTCATGTACATAGGTAGTGCAGGTGTCTGCACTACTACTGCAGCCCAGCTGCTCCAGTGTCCTGGAGAACACCACTCACACAGCAAAACTCCAGATGACCAGACACGGGCTTCCAGGGGAGCACAGGCGTTGACACTTTTCTGCCTGGTCAAGGTAGAGTGAACACAATGAGAAATTTCAATAAAATGGATCTGCTGTGAAATGTTACTGGGGTGAGAGGAGAGTAATGCAAGAGTTAAATTTTCTGAATTTGCTAAAAAAGGAAAGGCTTTGTGGGGAAGCTTTGCATGATTTTCTCACTATTAAAAAAACACAGTGAAGACATTTCTGTGTACTCGCATGTGAGTTTGGGCCCCCGGTGCCACGGGGTACAAGTCTGCACACACAGGCACGTGGGCATGCGGGCTCACGCAAAGGCAGCGCAGGCCTCAAGGAGGAAAACAGCCAGCTGGAGTGGGGCTCCGGGAAGGGGTGAAGGAGAAAGACCACATCTGTAGCCCATCTTAGTTCTCCCGGAGCCCTGGAAGCCTGCAGGGTGTTTACTGAGTTGCCTTATATAAACCTCGGGATGGGACGTGAGCAGGAACACACTGAGTTACATAAGATGTGAGCAAATGAGGAGCACTGCTCCAGGGAAGGGCCAGGCTGGATCAGAATCCTGAGTCTCCAGGGTGGAGCATGAAGAAGTGACCTGGTTCTCCAAAGCCCACCCCACCACAACCCCTGGTTATTGAGAGCTCTTCACAGGATGCACACATGGGCCAAATCCCAGAGGGCCTTGGGTTCACAAGAGGGATGGCCTGGGACTTTGGCCTTAGAAATCTTGACGGCCCTTCTTCTAGCTCTGTGACATTGGGGAAGTAGCTCAACCTCTCTAAGCCTCAGTTTCCTCATTTACAAAATGTAGGCAGTAGGACTCAGAGCTCCCATGACATCATGGGTGTAGAACAGTGCCTGGAATTTAGTCAATGGAGACAATTATGCTTATTGTTAGTTTTGTTTATTGTATGAACTCTTTCCCTGTTAAATATAATTGGTTTTCTGGTATGAGATCCCTGGACAAAAAAATAGTAACTCACATTTGCAAAGCATTTGCAGTTTTCAGAGCCCTTTCTTGAGCATGATAAAAACAGTATCAAGTGCCTAATGTGCCAAGGAGTGAGCTCCCACCCTCATGAAGGATTCATTACTATTCCCATTTTACAGATGAGGATACTGAGGCTCAGAGGTTGCCCATGGTGACGCAGGTAGGAAGGGCCAGAGCCAGGATTCAAGCCCCACCTTTGTGGCTGCGGTCTTCATTCTGCTCGATCTTCTTTGCTCCTCACAACACCTTGGTGAGCAAGAGAAGCAGATGTTCTCCCAGTTCCTGTTTTGAGGGGAGAAAACTAAGGTTCAGTGGACTGGACTTGTCCAAGCTCACTCTCTCCACTAGTATCTACATCCCCTGTGGGCTTGGCACTGTGCAGGGTTCCAGGGCAGCAAGGGGATGGCAGAGCTAGAGTCCAGCCCTGGCCTGCAGCCCCAGAACTCCCACACTTTGCTCCCGATGGCCATTGGCCCAGGGGTTGGGGTACCCGGATCTGTGCGTCTCGGGGTCTAGGTCAAACCCCCATATCCTGTGCTGAGTCAGGGATGATATTTCTGGGGTCAGATGTGCCCTCACTAGCAAGAGTCCCCTGGTACAGGGACAGGAGAGAGACATCACTATATTCACATAGATACTTTCCACGTGCTTGTCCAAGCCAAGCACACACAGAGGGGTGCAGGGCTGTGGCTGCTGGGAGTCGCTCTCCCCAGACCCCAACTTATCAGCGGACTAACAGCAGCCTCGAGCATGAGCATAAGCATGAGCAGTGGTATCAGAGAGAAAGAATGAAGCATGAAAAGTGGTGGGTACAGACAAAAAATGGTCCACATCCAGGGTTCCAATTTGGGGGGAAAGTATACGTGCGCACGTGCACACACCCAAACATTTCATACAAAGGACTTTGGTGGGATTTCTGAGCAGCATTCTTTGAGTGCAACTCATGATCCTCACTTGTTTTAAGATCACACCAGGCATGTGTGGTGTCAGAACACCCAACTGCATCTCAGTTGGCGGATGGAGGGGAAGGTAGGTGTCCATCAGCTGGGGACAGTGTCCTGAGCGGCATCTGCTTTCCCTTGTGGTAGATGCTCTATTACCTACACTGGAGAATCTGTGACAGGTGCACTCCAGTCTGTGGATAGGGAGAGTTGAATCCATGGGGAACATTAGATTTCAGCAATTTTCAACAATGAAAAACAGAGTTGGCAAGCCAGCTCTCATAAGATCGTCTTTGGGTTGTGTGGTTAGGTAATGGGCTCAAGGTCATACACTCAGCTCATGGGCGGCAGTGGTGACATGCAAACCCAGTCTTACTAAGGCACAGCCCGGTGCCAATATTTATTAGGCGTGTCCTACATGACTCTCCTGGGTGCTAAGGGGGTTGTTAAGATAAAGGCAACTCAGTCTCTGCCCTCAAGATACTGATAACATGACTGAGGGAAGAATTATCCACATGGGAGATTTAGTGGTGCCATCCTCTGGGCCTCAACTATTTCTTTTGGGGTAGCTAGCACCAGCCTGCAGGGTATGGGGTTTGGGAGGATCTTGCAGGCCAGCTGTCCACCTGGGTTTCTCCTGGGGCTTGTTTTGCAGGGAAATGCCTGGGCAGAAAGCCCAGGACATGGAACCTGAATGGTGATAGTGATTCAGCCAGATGGACAGAGGCCAACATCTGTCACCAGTGGTCACACTGCGCAGACTGCTGTTCCCTGCTGAGCTGGGCCAGGCTGTGGGAGGCAGGCTAACAAATATGGGCTCTGTCTTGTTCTCTAAAGCTGCAGTTCAGCGAGAGCTCCAGAGACCCTGTGCACAGCCCTCACCCTCTCGCTGGGATCCTTTTCTGTCCTAGGTTCTCCTTCCATCTTGGCCAAGAGCCGGGGCTCCTTGCAGAGACACCTTCCCATTATAGCTGGACCTGAAAGCCAGAAAGAAGAGAGAGAAGGGGACGGAGAAAGGGGGGAGGGGAAGAATCAAAATGGAGGGAGAGCAGAGAGAAGATGGAATGAAGGAGAAAGTGAGAGAGGAGAGAGCCAAGGAAGAAGCAGATGGCAGAAGCAAAGCAAGGGGGCACAGTCTGCAGGCATGGTCTCCCCTCCTGTCCCAGCCCTGGGGTTCTGGCCACCCATAGCCATCCAGCCGATTTGGGTGTCTGCAGGAAAATAAAGAGGTGAAGTCGCAACTTTACGATGATTAGGGTCAGGTTTTGATGAAAAAGCAGTTACCTGCCTTGGGTGGCCCCTCCCTCCCTCGTGGACTGTACCTTTTACCTGCCCTAGCAGTCCCAGGCCTCTCTGTAGGGGTGGCCCTTCCTCACAGCCAGGCCCTGGGCCCTGCTCTTCTCTCCACTTCTTAAAGCTTCACCCTCAGCTGGGGAAGGAGACATGAACCAACAGGTAAGACTTGGCACACAGAACATGAATGTGCACTCCACAGAGGCTGGACGAGCCAATAGAGGCCTGGGCAGGTATGAGCAGAGAGCAGAGCCTGGGGTTTAAGACACAGGCCTTTGATGCAGGCAGGCCTAGGCTCAGGACCTCACTCCCACTCTTACTAGCCATCGGATAGAGTCACTTAACCTATGAAAGTCTCAGTGTCCTGATCGGTAAAGCAGAGAACTCTACCCAACCTCTCTGGGTTGTTAGAAAGTTTAAATGAGAAAGTATATGATGGGTGGTGCCCGTAGCTCAGTGGATAGGGCACCAGCCACATACACCAAGGGTGGTGGGTTTGAACCTGGCCTAGGCCAGCTAAAAAACAACAATGGCAACTGCAACAAAAAAATAGCCAGGCTTTGTGTCAGGCACCGGTAGTCCCAACTACTTGGGAGGCTGAGGCGAGAGAATCACTTAAGCCCAAGAGTTTGAGGTTACTGTGAGCTGTGACATCACGGCACTCTACCCAGGCCAACAGCTTGAGTCTCTGTCTCAAAAAAAAAAAAAAAAAAAAGGAAGAAAGTATGTGAAACATTCTTGATAACACCATAACACAGTGAATCAAGGGAAGAGGTGTTTTAATGTACACATGCATCTTTGCCAGGGTCTGTGTGAGGTTCAAAGTCAGCAAAGGATATGGTTAGGCCAGGTCACTGTGAGATGCTGTGTCAAAGAGCCCCTAACCCAGCACTGGGGGAAGATCCAGGCCATGCCAGGTTCTTGAATTTCAGCTCTGTAGAGACTGCAGAAACCGTGGGGTTCATCTTTATTATGTTTTTCCTTTTAAAGTCATTACATGAGTAATTGGCCAGGCACAGTGGCTCAGGCCTGTAATGTGAGCATTCTGGGAGGCTCAGGGTAGATTACCTGAGCTCAGGAGTTTGAGACCAGCCTGAGCAAGAGCGAGACACTGTCTCGAAAAATAGCCAGGCACGTGGCGGGTGCCTGTAGTCCCTGCTACTTGGGAGGCTGAGGCAAGAGGATCTCTTGAGCCCAAGAGTTAGAGGTTGCTTTGAGCTATGATGCCATGGCACTCTACCCAGGGCAACAAAAGTGAGACTCTGCCTCAAAAATAAAATAAAATAAAATAAAATAAAATAAAATAAAATAAAATAAAATAAAATAAAATAATTACATGAGTAATTAACATTTATAGCAACAAAAGAAATAAAAGTATAGGCAAAGAGTAGCCATGATTCTAAAACCTAGAAAGAATCACTCCTAATCCTGTGGCATATATTCTTTCATGTTTTTAGGGATTGATGGAGTTAAAATTGAGATTGCCCTCAAATGTTACAGCGTACATCCTGTTTTGAAAATATATTGTGATACTGTTTTTCCACATAGCAGGATAAGGTGGTAAGGCTTGCACGTGGTTCTCTTTGTTGTCAATATCACTCTATATTTAACTGATCCCCTATTGTTGGGCATTATCCTGGGGTTCCTGTCCACGTGAGTGGCTTGGGTGGAAAAGCTTAGCTGGGACACTGCAGGCTGGGTTTTAAGCTGCGAGTGTGGGGATGAGTCACGTGTTCACTGAGTTGGGGGAGGGGAGGCATGTTTTCCATAATGATTCAGAAACAGGATGGAGGTCATGGAGCTACCCCCCATTTTCCATAATGATTCAGAAACAGGAGGGGATGTTTAGGGGTACCCACAGTAGGGCATACATCATCCCACAGTCCTGTCTTTCCAGGGGAGGGAGAGGAAGAGGCTGGATCTGTAGTGGAGGAAAATGGGGGTAGCTCCATGACCTCTTTTCTCTGGTTTCCTACTCAGAGGTATTCACTGAGCCCCTGTGGGGGCTCAGCACTCTGTGCACGACGCTCTGTGGGGCTGTGTGAGGGCTGGGGAAAAGGAGCAGCTGCTAGGGACACTCAGGGGTCTTCCCTGGGCCATGCCACATGCCCCAAACTGAAGAAGGCCCTCACAAGTTGGTCCTCTTTCTGTAGCCCTGATCTGTAAGACCCTCATCGCTGACATCTTCCCAGCCACATGGCAGGAAACCACATCTAACTGCCTAGTCCTTCACCAAGGCAGATTCCACCTTCACAGCGTCTTTCCCCTCCTGAGCACTTTCCTTGTTATAAGCCCTTGATATTTTTGCCTGGGCTGTGCTATAGCTCCCTAATAGTCTCTGGGCCCCCAATCTCCCTCTTCATCATCCCTCCCTCACTGCCACCAAGGACATTTGCCCAGAACACAGGTGGCATCACATTGCTCCCCCCAACAGCCTGTGATGGGTCTCCATTATCTACTGAACTAGTCCAAGGCTTGAGCTGGTCTTCAAGACTCCCCAGAAGCTGTCCTAAACCTTTCTGCCAGCTCATTTCCCAGTGTTTCTCTCCACACTCATGTGATCCAGCCCCCATGCCACACCCTGCATGCCAAATGCTGTGGAGCTGCCACTCTGGCTTCTCTGCATCCCCCAAATGCTTCTCTTCCCCTTTTCAGCCCTTTGAGAACCACTCAGCCTTTGCGGTCAAGCTCAAATGCAACCTCATCTACAAAACAGAATTATAATCACTTCTCATATAGTCCCTGCATATACTTTTTGTATGTCTAGGTGACCACAGCTAATGTTCATTGAACCTTTCTCCATGTTAACTCTCCTAAAAGGCATCTTCTAGGATCTTTCTTACTTTACATTTGAGGAAACTGAGGCCCAGAAAGGTTAAGAGACTTGTCTGAGGTTGCATACCCAGTGCAGGTAGAGCTGAGATCCAAACCCAGGCAGACTGGCTTCTGAGCTCACACTCCAAACCACCAGGCAGCACTGTCCAGGTTCATGGCTTGTGCCCCACTCTGCAGCGTGTTATGGTTGCTGTCTGTCTCTGCCACTACACTTCCCTCGAGGACCAGAACTGTCTTCCCTGTGTTGACATCTTTTGCAGCACCCAACATAATTTAGTGCAGAAAGACCCCAAACTTGGGTTGAAGACATAGCTCTGCTTTCCAGAGGCTTCACATACCATAGAGATCAAATGCATATAATCAAATAAACACAGCTGTTTATTTGAGCACTCTGTTCAGTCAGATCCAAATAAAATTTTATGAGAATGATTTCCCTCTGTGGTGCTAATAAGTATACTAGCCATTTAGACAGGGTCCTCCTCATGCCAGGAATGGTGTGGAGTACTTTTCAAATCCTTTCTGATTTTTCTCATCACCCACATCTAACAATTTCTGGAAGGAATTGTCATCTCTACTTAACGAAGCAGAGCTCAGATTTCTTAGGTCACTCATCTAAAACCACAGCTATAATTGATAGAACCAGAGATCAAATCCAAGTCTGAGTTCAAAAGATCATTGGAAGGTGCATAGCTGATACAGCTCGCACTTTCAATTAAAATTTTGTGATTTTAAAATGTATCTTGACTTTTCTTTTGCATTATTTTGGATGCTGGCAGAACATTTTTCTGAAAATGAAAAGTGAGCACTTCTCACTTTTTGTTGGTTGCAGAATGGGAGGGTGACTCCTTAATCATGAAATAGTACTACTGCTACTGATGATGGTGATGAAGAAGATCATGAAAGAAATGATCCGCCCCGCATCATAAGACTGATTATAAGCTGATTAGTAAATTGTCACATAAAAGTAGAGAAAGAGAGAAATAGATCAAGATGGTGGACTAAACAGCCAATCTAGGCAGCTCTATATTATTATAAACATCAGAACAGATATCAAAGAAAAGCCATAGCATTGCTGGAAACAGAAGGTGCCCTCCATGGACCAGAAACCATGAGGATTGCCTGGAAAATGGGTGGCAGATTATGTCACGTTAAAGGGGGTGCTCACTGTCTCCAGGCCAGGCAAGCAAGGTCTGCCACAAAAGGCAGGAATAGCCCCAGAAGTGACCCAAACTGGGACACAGAGGACCAGGGAAGCAGGAGGGGATCCCCTGGGGTACCACAGAGTGGCAGTCAGTGGGCCAGCCTCCTCTGTCCTTGCCCCAGTGCTTCTTGCTAGCACAGGCAATGCTGAGGCTTTGTCGTGAGCAGGTCACTAGGGAGGACACAGAAAAGGAGAAATTATTTGTGCCCACGATGCACTTAAGACAGGTTGAGCTATAAAGATTAGGAGAGGTTTGCAATGGTGGTGAGAAGGCAGAACTGCCCCAAAGCCTTCTCTGAGTCCTTTCACTATGCCTGGGCCCTGCCCACTTTAGAATGTGCCTTGTTATGATCCTGGCTGAAGACCTGAATAATGGGAAACTCCACTTCTAAAACTGTGATTTTATTTTTCTGGGATATACATATCAGCACTCACATGTGTACATACCAGAGGGTGAAAAACTCTAGTGAATTGCCATGGAGATGAACCTCGAATGAGGTTGCCATGGTAACTAACTTGTTCCTGAAGGGCCACATCACCTCGGGGCATTAGAAGGTGACAGTCAAGGACTTGCAGTTAGAGGCCAAATCACAGACCTTCCCATCAGGGCCAGGTGCTCTTTCAGTTTCTTTGATTTCTCCTTGTATCTTTTCTTCTCTTGTCATTTACAAAGGCAGGAAATTTCAATTTTGCAGACCTTAATTTAAAGTGTGGCCATGATACTAATAGGCCATGGAGACCAGGTATCTGAAGGCTTTGAAAAAATGTGAGAAAAATAGGCTCCTGACCCCCATCTCTGCCTCTCTACTGACTTGCTGTGTGATGTTGAACAAGCCACTTCTCCCTTGTCTTGGGATTCCTCCCAGGCAAACTGAGGACGCTGGACTAGATGGTCTCTAAGGTCTTTCTAATACTTTTTCCTGTCTCCCCCTGACTTTCTTTGCCTTGCTGGACAGCCAGCCTGCCCGCGGCTTGCCTCCCAAGTAGTAAGCCTGATGAGCTGTCCGTGGTGCTGACCGCCTGACTGTTGTGTTTCGAGACCATGTTCTATTCCCAACAGATCTCAGCTGTTCTCAGCACTCTTAGGGAGTGCTGGTCTCAGATCACCCCCTTCAGACAACTAGGAACCCATTTTCACTTGTATAAGAGAATCTGAAAGGCCTCAGAGTTCAGAGAGCCCCGGAGAAGGAATATGGAGATGTGCCCTAGTCTGACTGTGACACTCTCAGTGAATTTTTTAATAAAGCCACACTTTCTCTGTGGACTTTTGTTTTGTTTTGTTTTCTTTTCTTTTTTTTTTTTTGAGACAGAGCCTCAAGCTGTCACCCTGGATAGGGTGCTGTGGCATCACCGCTCACAGCAACCTCCAATTCCTGGGCTCGAGTGAATCTCTTGCCTCCGCCTCCCAAGTAGCTGGGACTACAGGCGCCCGCCACAACGCCCGGCCATTTTTTGGTTGCAGCTGTCGTTGTTTGGCGGGCCCGGGCTGGATTCGAACCCGCCAGCTCAGGTGTACGTGGCTGGCGCCTTAGCCTGTTGAGCCACAGGCGCCGAGCCTGGACTTTTGTTTTCACACCTGCGAAACTGAGGTGGGGACTAAGATTGTCCCTAACACCCGATGGAGCCTGGAAGAGTCCTGGGGGCTTACCTGGGATATAGGGGAAAGGAAGGCTCATAAAGAGCCAGCCAGTCTCCATCTGTCCCAAAGCTCAGGCTTCTCCTGTGGTGACTACGGGTGGGAAACAAGGCACACTTCCTTGTCAGGAACATGTGTTCCTCTGTCTGGAAGAAAAGACAGGCAGCGAGCAGATGTAACATTTACATTTTCTTAAATGACAACTGAACACTGATGATGATTAGTGCTTGTTATGAAGTGGATCAAAACTATAATAAAATCCCCAACTGCATCATCTGCTTCCTTATCAGATCATCTTTCCAGAATCCTCTTCCCTCCTCAATAGCACAGGATGAGGACCGACAAGAGGGAAAAGCTTAAAGGGAGCTCACAGTAGGAGGGACACAGACATTGTGGTTCACTCTGAAATGTCTTGTATTTTTCACCTTTTAACTCTCCCATTTTGCCACATAATTGTGCAGTGGTTGGAAGTATGGAGTCCTTCATCAAGAAGCCCTTGGTTTTTGTGTGTGTGTGTTTTCTTTCTTTCTTTTTTGAAACAGAGTCTCACTCTGTCTAGAGTGCAATGGCATCATCATAGCTCACCATAACCTCCTACTCCTGGGCTCAAGCAATCTTCCTGCCTCAGCCTCACTACAGGCAGAAGCCATGATGGCTGGCTAATTTTTCTATTTTTAATGGAGAGTAGGGTCTCTTGCTCAGGCTGTTTTCAAACACCTGACCTCAAGGGATCCTCCCACCTCGGCCTCCTACAAGCATGAGCCACCATGTCCAGCTGATCAAGGAGCCCTTGATTCAAGACCTGTTTCTGTTGTTTATTAGCTATGTGACAATCTTTCCAAGCCTCAGTTTCTTTATTTGTAAAATGGAAGTTAGTTATACACACCTCTGAGTATTTTTGAAGGGGTAAATAACATTATATATGAAAACCATGCAAGCACAGTGTCTAGCACACATTGAAAGTGATTGTTTTGGTTATCTATAGGGACATAACTAACTGCTCCCTCCATTTTTGGGTTTAAAATGATAACCATTTTATTGTCTGGCATGATTTTGTAGGCTGAATGGGCTCAGCCAGGCAGTACCACTGCTGCAGGTGATGTCACCTGCAACTGCAGCCACCTAGGGGTTGACTGGCTAGATCGTCAAGTCTGGCACCTTGGCTGGGACAACTAGAAGGCTTGGCTCAGCTGGGACGGCTGGGCTTCTTTCTTCTCCTTAGTCTCATGGCCTCTCCTCCACGTCACTTCTCTACAATCTAGACAGCAGCACAGTGATCCTTAACACAGGGTGGCTTTCTTCCCCAAAGCACAAAAGCAGAAGTTTCCAGGCTTAATATTTCACCCACGATCAGCATATTTTCTCTTCTGCCATACCCTATTTATTAAAATGAGTCACGGGGTCAGTCTGGATTCAGTGTGGGAGGAGACTATACACGGGCACGATTCTGGGAGGCCTGGTCCTTTGGGGGAGGTGCCTTTGGAAACCAACTACCATATTTATCAGTAAATAGTTTTATTATTGGAATTCCAAGTATGCTTCGCTGCCTTAACCATTTTTTTTGGAAATATCATCTTTTGTTAGATTTGCATAGTTAATGAACAATATGCATTGACTAAATAATTTTGAATTATGTGGTCACCCCCTTAACCACAGCCCTCTAGGGTAGGAATTATGTTTGTGTTTCTCCCATATCACCCCCCGCAAGCCTAGGACAGGCCTCAGCATGCAGTAGGTATTAAATAAAGGCTACATATTTTCTTGGATATTAAAATTTCTCAATCAGCTTTATTTTTGGTTAGCTGCTTCTTGAATCTTTTCTTCAACTTGTTCCTTGCAAGTTTTCTTTTTCTGTTCTTTTTAATTTTTATTTTTATTCCAAAATATTAAGGGGGCACAAATGTTTTTAGTTACAGGAATTATTTTTGTAGTGCTTGAGTCACAGCTGTAAGTGTGCCAGTCCCCAAATGGTGTTCATTGTACCTGTTGGGTTAGGTAGGTTTCTGCCCATTCCTTCCTCTCCCCTCTCTTCCACCTTGCAAGGTTTCCATGCCATTCTATTTAGGTACATATCATATAGCTAGATTTAAAAATATTATATATAATCTTCTTACTGGCATTTCATCTGTTTACATGTATTGTAGTCACTATTGTATTTCTGGATGTATTTCTCCCATCTTATTCAGTGTTTTGTTTTTCCCACTCTTTTTATTTGCTTCTTTTCTTCCTTCTTATGTGCCTTCTACTGGTTTGGAAATTAGGCATTTTATTGCTGTTCTTTTAGTACTTACGTTGCAATCTTTAACAGCATCTTTGTTGAAAAAAATCTAAAATTAATCAATATCTCTCCCTTTGACCTGGACAAAACCAGGACTTTCAATTCTGATTATTGTTCCCGTCTACCAAATTATTTTGTCTAGTATTTTATTTCCAGCTTGGTTTTGTTAAGCTCTCTAGAAAGTAGTCATTCTAAACATGTCTTTTATTTTTATTTTAAATTTACATTACAATTTAGTTTTTTTGATGTACAGCACTATACATTTTGACAAATGCTTAGAGTTGTGTAATCACTAACACAATCAAGGTACAGAAAAGTTCTACCCCCCAAAACTCCCTCATGCTTCTAATTTCTCATCAAAACTTTCCCTCTGTCCCTTGACCTCTGACAACCACTGTTGTGTTCTCTGTTCCTATGACTTTTTCTTTTCTTGAATGGCAAATAAATGGAATCCCACATCAATTGCATTTTTAGTCTACTTTCTTACACTAAGCTTACTGTATCTAAGCTGTTTTCATGTATCAGTATTTCATTCCTTTTTATTGCTGAGATGCAATATTCCATTGTATGGATGTATCACAGGTTTTTAAAGTTTAATTTTTATTTGTATCTACCTCCAGTTGATGGACATTTGGGTTGCATCCAATTTTTAGATATTTGTATATAGTTTTTTCACATATGTGTGAGCAAACACTTTCATTTCTCTTGGGTGAATATCCAGAAATGAGATTTCTTTCTTTTCTTTCTTTTCTGTCTTTCTCTCTTTCTTTCTGGACAGAGTCTCACTTTTCCCTTGGTGGAATGCTGTGGCATCATAGCTCATAGCAACCTCAAACTCTTGAGCTCAAGCAATTCTCTTACCTCAGTCTCCCGAGTAGCTGGGACTACAGGAGCTTGCCACAGTGCTTAGCTATTTTTAGAGACAGGCTTGCTCTAGGTCAGGCTGGTCTCAAACCTGTGAGCTCAGGCAATCCACCCACCTTGGCTGGAATTACAGTTGTGAGCCACTGCACCTGGCCTAGAAATGAGATTTCTGAGTCACATGGAAAGTATATGCTTACCTCTATTAGAAACTGCCAAGGCTCGGCGCCTGTGGCTCAATGGGCTAAGGTGCCAGCCACGTACACCTCAGCTGGCAGGTTCGAATCCAGCCCGGGCCGCCAAACAACAATGACGGCTGCAACCAAAAAATGGCCGGGCGTTGTGGTGGGCACCTGTGGTCCCAGTGACTTGGGAGGTGGAGGCAAGAGACTCGCTTGAGCCCAGGAATTGGAGGTTGCTGTGAGCTGCGATGCCATGACACTCTATCCAGGGTGACAGCTTGAGGCTCTGTCTCAAAAAAAAAAGAAACTGCCAAACTGTTTTCCACTGTGGCTGTTCCACTTTGCATTCCCACCAGCAACGTGTGAGTGTTCCAGGGACTCCACGTCCTCAGCAGCACTTGTCAGTTTTGTATTTGTTCATGTGAACGTACGTGTGCCTTTCTAGCACATGTGAGTAGTATCTCGTTGTAGATTTTATTTCTATCTTCTTAATAAATGATGATGTTAAGCATCTTCATGTCCTTATTTGCCAGCCTCGTATCCTCTTTAGTAAACTGGCTCCTGCTTGTTTTCTTACTGTTGAGCAGTGTTTTTCAACCTTTTTTAATTCCATGGCACACTTGAGCCTATAGTCAAACTTCCACAGTACACTTATGTTGAACCCCCCAAAAGGGTAAAAAAAAAACCCAATATACTTATTGTGCTTTGAACTTATTTTGAAAATAATTTCATTAATGATCTTTGAAAATTTCTGCGGCACATCTAAGGTCCTCTCATGGCACGCTGGTTGAAAAATCACTGCTGTTGAACTTTAAAAGATCTTTACATATTTTGGATGCAACAATTTTGGCAGATAAATGATTAGGAAATGGCATTCTGGTTGCTCATCACTGAGTTTGGCCAGCACGAGTCAATCCTGAGAGGCTGACTGCTTTGGGTTATGTTGGCCCACCTGAATTCCTGGACCCCATGCTGAGGACCAAACTGCACCACGATAGCCACTCTGAAGTCCACCCTGCCTGAGGGCCCAGTCAGCCTTCCTCAGGTGGCCTGTCTCCTGCCTCACTTCTCTTCTGCTTAATCCATAAGGGAAGGAAAGAAGTCAGAAGCCATTCTTCTGACCTCTGGGTACAGGAGGACTTTCCCTGCGGAGAGAGACAAAGGGGAAGGGCAAAGCTGAGGGGTAGAGACAGAGTAAAGGAGAGATCGTGGAAAAGGAAAAGTGCCCAAGAAATGCCCTAGATCATCCCTTCTCCCCACAATTCAGTATAAGGGGACTGCCATCCTTGGTAGTTGATATGAAAAGTTTTGGGTGTCCTTTATCTCATAAAGTGAGGGACAGTCACATAGATAAAATGTTTATAATATTCATAAGCTCCCAAGGGCCAAAACCCTGAGCTTCCAAATGTAAATGAGAGTCGGCAGAGCCTTTTTCTTTGCTCTAGTGATAGAGTCAAAGTGCTTTTTTTCTTAGTCCCCAAAAGAAAGATGAAAAACCTCTCCTTTCTCTAGAGATTTTAGAGATTTTAAGGCAAGCTCAGCTCTAGGATTCTGAAAAATAGCCAATGCCTTTTGAGCAATACCAGACAAAGCAGGATAAACTTGGGGGGCAGGGAGGGTTGGATCTGGGGTTTTCCAAAAAGGAAGCAGAATGTTTTTCCTTTTTGCACCAAACGTTGTAAAACATTTTTAAAAATTAGAATTTACACATTTTGCTGCCCGCCTCTGAGCCTACTCTGTCAGTCTGTCCAATTGTCCAGTGATAGGGTGCAGACGACACCTCTGCCGCAGCACACACACCTCCCCACCATCTCGAGGTATCACACTCTCCATTCACATCACATTCCTTGTTCTGACTCTCCCCCAACCCAGGAAGCACTTCTGCCTGCTGAGGAGAGCCTCAGCCTCAGCCTTGTGATAGCAATTTGAAGTTGATTGTACATTTCACCGAAAAGGAAATTCAGAGGTCATATGGCAAGTCTTGCGGGGCAGTGCAGGTGGTTCTCTCAATTAGGTCATGCATGAGCCTTCTGCGGACTGGACTCAGGCGTCAGGCAGACGCAAATCCCCAGAGCCTTTACCTTCCCAGAAGTTGGGTCTGACCCTCACCCTACCCCTCTGGAGACCTCTGGAGGTGAGGGAGAACTCCTGTCTGCCAGAAGTGGATGGCAAGGGGGGCTATGCCCTATGGCCCCACCCCGAGTTAGCCCATCCCTCCTAGGTGTTCCACACTCAGGCCCCAAAGCAGCTCATCTTGCAGGCTCCTTCCAGTTCTGCTTCTAGTGGCACGGCCTAGTCGGGTTCTGAGATGCCGTGGTTCCTGCTGTCAGCACTTCCTTTGGCTTAAGAATAAAAAGAAGCCATTCTCTGAGCCCCCACACACGTCTCCCACCCCCAGAGTCTTCTTTGCTAGCTCCTGCTGTTGCGACTGTCTTGAGTAGATTTTTGGGTAATTGTTGCCATGGAGATCCTGTCTTGAGTTATTGTGCAAATGCATCCCATCTTTCTCCTTATTTGGTGTGTTGTACGGGTGCCTGGAAAATGTTGCAGTTCAAGACTCCACTTCTTTCCCTTGCCCTCTAGGGGGGTTTACCTAGACCAAAGCCTCCTGGCAGCTTGATCCTCATCCCATCTCCTGTGAGGCCCCCTGGCCAGCTGCTGCTGATGGAAAGAAAGTCCTGACAGCTGAGGACAAGAAGATCTGCTCTCCATGGGTTATGGGAAGGGGGCCCAGTGCCAAACACACTTGGCAGCAAATGACCCCTGAAGCCTCAGCAACTCCTGAAGCCATCAGCCCACTGGCGGGACTGAACCAGAGCTCTCATTCCCTTTCTCCAAGAGATAAAGCCTGTCTTCAAACTTGAAGAGCAGCTTAATCAGGTCCCCAAGTCCCTCCCGCTTCCGTAACCACACCACGCACACCATCCCTGATGCAGCACCCTGGCTGCGCGCCTCGCCTCCGTTTCCCCTGAGCTCATCCTCCCACACGCAGACGTCCGGATCATTAGCCTATTTTTATCATGTCTCTCTCCTGTCCAAGATCTGGCCAATTTCCTTCACTTTTTTCCTACCAAATACAGATTCAACCTGCATTCAAGGGCTCACATCAATCTCCTCCCCACCCAATAAACCAGCTTCCTGTCCTCCCTGCCTCACCCCTCCTCACCTGTGCTCTCTGGTCTCTGGGGTTCTGACCCTGCGCTGGCGCTGGCGGGTGACTTTGCCCGCCTCACACCTGCTGCTTGCTAATGCAGCCTGCCTTTCCTTCCTGCCTGGCTTTCACGGACTCTTTTGGGAATCCGTCGCCTCCTTTAGGACTCTGCATTAGCATCCTTCCTCAACAATTGCTCATTGTGTAGCTGCTATTTAAAAGGCTTTAGTTTTGGGGTGGAGGTAGGGGGATGCAAAGACGGGGCAGCGTGTTGAAGACAGCAGACGGCAGCATCCTCTCCCGCCGGCACTGCCAGCCACACGGACTACTCCTATCCATCAGGAGCCAGAGACAGTACACACGTGGCCGCCCCCTCAGTGTCTACTCGAATTTGAAAAACTTCCCAGCACAGGATTCATCATTATATGACAGTCAAGGAATAAGAAAATAAGAAAAAGAAATAAGAAAAACTCATAAAGCAAAATCTTAGACTCACAGTGGGCAAGGGACTTCTGCATTGCTACACGGGGGGCAGGGGGCAGGATCTGAGTTAGACTATTGCAACAGTTGCTGGACAACAGATTTTGATCCAGGACTGATCTTATAGGCTATTAATCAGTTTTCCCCTAAGGGTTAAGATGGACCCTTTGGCTCACTACTCACTGTTACCCCTTTCCTCCCACTCTCCAACTCTGCAGGGTTGTAGTTCAGGCTGTATATTTTCTTGTCTTGTCAATGAGGCCCGATGAGGCTTGGAGAAGTGATTCCAGATTGTCCAGTTCCTAGTCAAATGTGAGGAAAGGCAGCATCTGGATCACAAGTTAATAAGGATGTTACAGCTCTTGCCCTCTGGAAGTTCCTAAACTGATGGTGGAGACACACTTCCTGTTCTACTGAGTTCTTCAGTCAATTGGTGGGGGTGGACTGGCGGTGGGTGGGGGACACAGGCACAAAAAGCCACACTCAAGCTCAAAATGGAACTAAGCACAGCTGAACCTAAGTGTTAACAAAGGCGAGTAACCACAAAGGTAGTTAGGATGATGGAGTTAAGACCTGATTTGGGGTGGTGCCTATAGCTCAGTTCGTAGGGCGCCGGCCATATACACCCAGGCTGGTGGGTTCAAACCCGGCCCAGGTCAGCTGAACAGCAATGAAGACTGCAACAAAAAAATAGCTGGGCATTGTGGCGGGTGCCTGTAGTTCCAGCTACTTGGGAAGCTGAGGCAAGAGAATCACTTAAACCCAAGAGTTAGAGGTTGCTGTGAGCTGTGATGCCAAGGCACTCTACCAAGGGCGACAAGTGAGACTCTTGTCTCAAAAAAAAAACAAATCTGATTTGAAAGGCTTCCTGGAGGTGGTGAGTGCTGAGGGAATGGTTTGGTGAAGAGAAAAAGGGATTCCAAGCCATGTACTGCTTCCAAAGTGTGCTTAGCCTGAGATCTCCACGGAGAATTGATGAGTTTATTCCTTAATGAGTCTAATTCAGATGTCAAGTCTTTTCAAACTCTTATTTGACTCTTGTTAAGATAAGGATTTTGGGGGCTCAGTCATTTACTGTGTGCCAGCTTCGCATCTAGCTTCGGAGGGGAGGACAGACAGGCAAAGACAAGGTTTTTGTCTTGTGGAGCCTTTCATCCAGGTTCTTTCACTAAAAGAAGAAACAACCCCGTGCAAACCTGCTAAAGTAGAAAAGAATTTCAATACTGGCTCTCCAAATTGGGAAGTTCTGAGGCTTCAGAACTGGTTCCATGCAGGGGCTTAATTAATATTGTCATCTCTCTCTTGTACTCTTTGCTTCTCCCTTTCAGCTTTGTTTTCCTCCTGGAGGGCCTCATTCTCAGGTAGCCTCTCACGGGGCTGCAATAAAAGCCTCCAGGCTAAGCTGTTAGGATCTCAGTGGTCGGGTAGGATTAGAGCTGAAGGGGCCATGTCAGGAAGTCTGTTCCTTTGGAAATCCTTTTCCAGAAGTCTCTCCCCAAGCTTCTGCCCACATCTTATTGACCAGAACTGGGTGACATGACAGTCCCTAGCTACACAGAAGTCTGGAGAGGTAAGTATCTTCAACCGGACTTCCTGGAGGACCAACAAAATTGGAGTTTTGCTAGTGAGAACCAGGGTAAGAATGGATATCGGTTAGGAAACCAGTGGTGTCCGTAGGAATTTCCAGGGAAGATTCTGATCGGCTCTAGCATGGTCAGGTGGTCATCCCTGAACCAACCACTGCAGCCCACTGACAAGAGTCCTCCTTCTCATTGGCTCTGCATGGTCATGTGGTCACCTATGAACCAACTGCTATGGCCCACTAAGTCCTCCAGCTGTCCAGGCCTGCTTTGATGTTCACCTCTTGTTGGGGGAAGCAGCCCTAGCTAAATCCCATGGGTAGGTCTTCCACAGTAGAGAGAGTGTCACCAGCAGAAGGGGGATAAGGACTTGTAGTCCAAAGAGGGGATGTTGGGTAGATAAACAACATATGTCAGCTACAAGAATTTTCCAGCATACAAAGAAAACGTGCCCAAAAAAAACCACCTCAGGAAAAAAATAGCTTCAGGAATCTTCCCCCTCTCCCTAATACAACATATATAAAGTTATGGTGTAGGAACCAAATAGAACCATTCTGAGAGGATCCCGAGAGAAATGGTTTAGAATGGAGGACTTCTTGGTGGGGGTGCATGTGGAGTTGGACTCTGAAGGAGGTGATGTTTAGAGGGAAGGAGTAGGGAGGCAAGAGCCAGATAGAAGAGCCATGTGGAGAGGCCGGGAGCAGCGCCGACAGGGAGGCTGGGAGGAGGGAGCCCTGAGAGTTCTCCCATGCTGGGGTTGTTTTTCCTCCCTGCATGTACCTGAGGGCCCCAGAAAACTAGAGGCTTTCTTTTTCCCCAGGATCAGTAGCTGGCTTTGGAACAGCCCTTGTTAGCACTGTCCTGGCCTGGGAGGCTGGGGAGATGGGAAGAGGGAACGTTCCAGAGGAGAGGAGGGAGGTGGCTCCAACATAGAAGCAAAAGAAAGCCACTGGGAGCACGTTCCTGATCCAATTAACAAGTGACTTTTGATGGCGGTTTTCAACAGCTATGCCAGTTACCAAGCATATCCCAGAAGGCTCTATCTGGCAGCTTGACAATCCACCGTGAAACCTGTGATCTGGAGCTGTGGGCTGGTGCGGCAGCTGGGCAAGGAGCCTGGGCTCAGACGGCTGGGGTGAGAATCTTTAAGGATGAAAATGATGGGTAAGGAGCTTGCTGTTGTCATAGAAACAGACTTGGGGTGGATGAGACATGGTCCAATGGGTAACCAGTAGGGAGAATGCCACCCACCACCAGGCTTCACTGTGGGCGGCCAGCAGCCACCTCTGGGACCTGCCGTCCCAGTCAAGCTCATGGGCTTTGTTCACCTCTGTCTCCTCCTCAGAATGTCACAAGCTGCAATGTGTCAGTTCACGCCAACAAGAGATGCTTGGGGAGATGCCCTCGAACCAGAAAACTTTTGCCGTAGTTCTTGCCACCAGTTAGCTGTGCCTGGCAGGAACACGACACAGTGCCAGGCCATGGGACTACAGCTAGGTAGAGGGCCACAGACCAGGGCTGGACACAGTGGCAGTGTAAAACGGCAGGAGCACTAGACTGGGAGTAGGTGGCCCTCTCTCCGACTGCACATCTGTTATCACCAACTGGTTAGGTGACCCTGGGCAAGTCACTCCCCCCAGAAAGTCAGGCTTGGTGGTCCCCAAGACCCTTCCCAGCTTGTTTTCTCTGTTGTGAGACTTGGAATGGGACAGTTTTGATATCATCAGCCCCTCGTCTCAGTCCACTGAAGCCCCCACCGCAGCACAGAGTGCACTTAGTGGGCTGGAGAAGCCCCACCTTGCCGACCCCTGCTGCACTGGGCCACCGTGCCCCCTGATCTCACACAGGAATGTTCCTGAAGCTCACAGCTGTCCCCAAATGCTCCTGGAGATGGACTTAATAAGCTGCCTATTGCAATTACTCTTCCATTTCCAATAGGTGCTACTTTAATTGGGCCTTTTCATGGGACAAGAGTGAAGCAAAGAGCAATTTGCAGTATGGGCTTTTGGCTACAGCCACGAGCATCCACGTAGCCATTCCATCTTTCTTCCCACTCTCTCCTTCCCCTTTTCTCTCCCCTCCTCTCCATTCCTGCCCTCCTGGCCCTTTTACACCCATCAGCTGCCTCTCTGCACCCTACTGGGGGCTGAGTGTGGACTAGGGACAACTAGAGATGGAAGAGGACCCAAAAACCTTGCTGGGGCAGGGATGAGAAAGAGAAGAGCCTCAGGGGCTGCCACTAGCTCCTGTGGACTTTTTGAAGACATTGAAAAATATTGGAAAGGTAAAAACAAGGGGAAAGGACCTTGAGTTCCTACAATATGAGCGTGGCTTCTCACCTGTCTTTCTCCTATGGTGCGTCTAGGAGGCCCTACTGTGTCCCTTTGGGAGATAATTTCCTCTCCTCAACACATGCTGCTAGCTCCGGGTTCACTCAATATTTATCCAGTGCCTGCTATGTGCACAGGAGCAGGGAATGGCAGAGGACAGGGGTAGCGAGCTCTCTCTGTCTGGCCCCAGCCCTTCTCTCCTGCCTTTCTTCCCCTAGTCAGGTCCAAGCCTGAGCTCCAGGCACAGAGTTTTCCTGCCCCTCCCCGAGCACATTTCTTTGCTACACTGTCCCTCGCTGAGACCTTTCTCCCCTGTTCTACCTGGTCGAGTCTGACTCATTGGAGATTCAGCTCAAAAGCCTCCCCCGTGTCCCAGGATGAGTAGATGCCACACCCTTAAGCACCTCATATCTGTGACAGAGTTTGTGTATTTTGTTGTGAGCTACTTATGTCTTCCCAGCCAGACGTGTGCGTCATTCAAGAGGACAGTGACAGCTGTCCCCGTTGTGTTTGTTCCATCCCACCTACTCTCCTTATAGTGTGACTGTCACTCTTCCCACTGAAGAGGCTGGGAGCTTGAGACTGCCACAGCCAAAGGACTGTGGCAGACCTGCTGCCTCATAACTTTGGAGGCTTGGTCATAACAAGGATGCCAATGCCACCTGGTGTCCTCCCTGGGGATGCTCACCTTTGGAACCCAGCCCTCATGCTGTGCCAAAGCCGGGCACATGGAAAGGCCATGTACAGGTGCCTGCAGACAGCTCCAGCCTGGGGCCCAGCCACGTCAAACACCAGATGTGCCATTGAACCATCAGGTGATTCTCCTCCCCAGTCTTGGAACTTTCCAGCTGAGGCCCCAGACATCACTGAGCAGAGACAAGCCAGCCCAGCTGTGCCCCGCCCCTCATCCTGATCCTCAGAAACCATGCGGTGTAATAACTGAGTATTGCTGTTGAAGCTCCTGTTTTGTGGTGATTTATTACACAGCAACAGATCACTGATGCACGTGGGGCCTTGTTGAATCCCGTTTGTGCTCCAAAGCCCAGACCTATGATTGCTGCCTAGTGTATACTCGGGATTTATTGAAAGAACAGATGAATGAACTATAGTGACAATTCCAGAATGACCTCTCAATCATCATTCCCCGTCTTTCCTATATCCTTTCCCCGTGACCCTGGTCCCACTGCTCGCAGGGAACCTAGGCAGCCCCAACCCACCTTTGCCACGAGTTCTCACTGCTTAAGCTACCTGGAGTTGGGATTTCTGGTGTTTGCCACCCAGAGCACCCTCACTGACCCACATGCTTGATCGTGTTTTGTCTGCACCGTGGTTCTGTGAAGTAGGTCATTATTACCGCCCCATTTCACATACGAGGACACTGAGGAAAGAGAAAGTAAGTGCTCACAAGTAGTACAATGGGCTTCTAATGCCAAACACAATCTTACACCCACAACATTATAGCCTGTGATGAATATAAAGTCTAACCAGCATTAATACTTGCAGGACTTTCTTTGGGGATTATCAGTTTCTTGAGTAACAATCACACCAACTAACAAGATGGGATGAGAGCTGGGTCTTATGAAATGCTAATTATCCACCACCACCACCATGAAATTTCTTTTACTATCTTTTTATGTCCTGGGTTGTGCTGTAAGCACCTTAGAGGCATTGCTAGATTCACTGGCCACAGCCACCCTGTGGGATGGGCATTTTTTTTATCTCTATAAGGTAAGTGAACAGAGGTTTGGAGAGATGATGTGACTTGCTTGAGGTCCTACAACTAAGGGGACTGATCTTTGTACCTGAGCCTACTTGACTCCAATTACTGAAGATTTTGCCTCCTTAAAAAATGGCTCTCAGGGTCCCCAGACTGAGCTAAGAGAGGCCGCCCTCTGCCAAGGGGAATAAAAGAAATGGTTTCCTGGAAGAAATCACCAGACACTGAACTGATGCCCAAATCCTGCATATAGCAACAGAACTTAAGGTTTTCTCTCTAGGGCTTCATCTCGTGGTATGATGGCACAACCACCTGGAGAAGCACTAGGGGTAGATTATTCTCCCCACCCACAGAAGTTCCCACTCCCTGGGGATGAGAATCTCTGTGCAAGCGATCTTCTCGGCTGAAAGAGCATGGATCCCATTGCCCAGGCTGGAAGGGAGAAGACAGGGGAATTGCTTCCCCTCTGCACAGCCTACCTCTGTTCCTCTCTGACAAGTTACACCCGCCAAAGATTCAACTCCAATCCAGGCTTCTCAGGCCTCCGAGCAGTGCGGATGCTGTGGGCCACAGGGAGGACGGTACAGCAGACTTCACGGCACTCAGCAGCTACAGGCTGATTAGAGCTTCTGACCTCCTCATGCTGCCCTGCCCTTCCACTCCCTCTCTCCTGCACAGACACCTGCCCCCCACCACCTTGTCCTCTCCCAGGCAGCCCTCTGGTTAGTATCCCCAATGTGACAGCTGCTCTAAACTGCCACACCTCAACCTTGGTTGTTTCATAGGAATAGAGTGTCTTTCCAGCTCAACAGGAGTAAGGGCTGCTCACACCTGGAAGGCATTTCAAACATTGGTCCTCAACTTTGGCTGCACACGAGACTCCTCGGAAAGCCAGAAATAAAATCTTTTTATATCCCAAAGCCCAGGCCCCACTCCAGACCAAGTAGCTCAGAACCTCTGCAGATGAGACCAAGAATCAAGAGATTTAAACATTCCAGGTAATTCTAGGAGTGGCTGAGGCTGGGAATCACTGCTTCAGACCTCTGGAATCTGCCACAAACACTAGGTGATTTGGGTCTGTGTCCACCCTGAAAAGGGATGTGGCCAAGTACTACCCAAGTTCTCAGTGGATAAAGCTGAGACTGGGAGAGGCATGCGCCCCGTGGCTGCCACTAGCAGGGCTGGGACTTGCCGCGCAGGGCTTGCATCACCACCTCTGGCTTCTGCAGTCACTGCAAGCTGGTGAGGGCTGGGCTGTCTCTAGCTCCTTTCTGGCCTGAAACAGCCAACATGGTGCTGGGCACTGCAGGACTGAATAAAGATGAATGTCCTGCCTCGTGCAGCCATCTATCTTCTGCAGGTTAGTGCACTTCCCTCCTGGGCCTGGTTGAGCCTCTACCAGCTGTCTAAGAGCCTCTATGTCACAGCATCTGGAAGGAGGCCTGGTGAGATCACAGTGATGGAGTTGCTTAAGTCAGGGAGTCTGACTCCCAGGTCACAGGCCCCTCCTCCTGGGAACCCTGCATCAGTCATGACTAAGCCTTTAGCTTATCTAGGGTGACCAGTACTCAGGACCAAAAGTTACCAGGATTCCAAACTTTCAGTTTTAAAAGCCAGACAAGCTGCTCACTTTACTTTTCTCTCCCTGGTCCTGGCTGACACATTTTTCCTTACGGGGTCCCAAGCCTCTACTTAACTGTAACCACTGATGTTCTTGAATGCCAATAAGCACATGACCCATGGCTCAGTGGCCTTGAACCTCTGGCTTCCCCCTGGCCTGACCAAAATAGCTTTGCTGGACCACTGCACCAGGTTGAGAATCCTATGTTAGAAGGTGAGGGAGGGGAGAGCTGCTCACAAAGGTTCTGCAGTGGGGAACTTAGGTACTGCACTTGAAGAAGACATGCACCTGCCACTCACCGCTGCTCCCCTTCCCACCCTATTTCCCCTCCCCATGTGCCACATGAAAGGACAGAGAAAGGAAGGACAGAATGACCATATTTTGAGATGTGTTGTCCACACCCGCTTGCAATGTCTGTGTACTGAGAAATTAAGACAAGCTGTGGGTCATTGGGAGTCATTTGTGGTCATGCTGAAAGCGCCAGTAACAACCCAGAGCCACTGCTAAAGATTTAACATTTGATCTAAAGGGATCCAACCAAATCTGCAGTTGTTTCCTTCTCTTTAAGTATCTGAGAGCTATGGCATGGAGCAGAGTCATGGGCAGACCAGCCACAGACAGGGTTATGTCACCCCCTAGTGTCAAGGCCTGAGCACAGCTTTCACCCTCCACATTCAGAAGCTCCCCCAAATGCTCTCTCTTGATTAGGAAATGATTTTAGAACAGAATTTGCCACGTTAGGTCTGAATGGTCTGCAACAAATACCTTACAGCTTTACACTTTAGGCCAGCAGGCTTCACTGCCTCAGTCTCCTGCCCATCTCTTGATCCCCCACACCCCAGCAGAGCACCTGGTAGGAAGTATGGGTGGCAAGTCTGGTCGCTGGGGCTGGCCAGAGCAGAGGCTAGCTCCTCCAGGACCCACTGTGGGGCTTTGGGAAAGTCACGAAAGCTCAGCTGCACAATGGGGATAACTCAGGGTTTGAAGTCAGCAGGGATGACACAGGAAAATATACTTGACTTCCAGTAAGGGCCACAGGCAGGCTGGCAGTATTAAAAGTATGCGTTCTTCCCTAAGCAAATACGCTAACCTACCCTGCATTCAGACAGGAACAGATCATGCTTTTTCCTTTCCTGTGGCTGCCTGAGCTCAAGGCCAAATAAAAGTTCCCCAGAGCAGTTCTGTAGGCTGTTATGACTTCTAGTTGAGGTTTTTTTCTTCTTCTTTTTTAATTGTTGCAGTTTTTGGCTGGGGCCAAGTTTGAACCCACCACCTCCAGCATATGGGGCTAGCGCCCTACTCCTTGAGCCACAGGCACCGCCTTTTTTTTTTTTAGTATTGATATCCTACTCTAATTTGATTTGTTCATGGCCCTCATTTCTTCACATTTCACTGTTTTAGTTATTTCCCATAAGTCTCCTCAAATCATTTCTGGAATGAGGTAGGATATAAACAGGTAAGATGTTACTTTGGACTTGACAAGTTTTGCTCTTCACACATATACGCTGACCTTCAGTGTACACTTTCAAACGCTATCATCTTTGATTAAGACAAAAGCCTTCTGTCTAGAAGACCAGTGCTTCCACAATATAAAACACAATCACCTCAGAGATTTAATTCAGAAGGTCTGGGATAGGCCCCTGGAATCTGAAATTCCTAGAAAGTCTCCTAGCTGGTCAGCCCAGCCCCTGGCCAATATTTGAGAGTCTCTGGCCTGGAAACAAAAACTAGGCCACTAGTTGTAACAATGAATACCAAATTTCTTTACAAAATATAATTTTCTAAATAAAATAAATCTCAACTTTATTCAATTGATGTGCTTTAAAAACAATGGGTGTGAATCCAAATTTGCAAATGAAACCCATTTAAATTCATTAGGGCAAACCACTTAGGACAAAACTCAGCAGTGACTCTTCTCTAAAATCAAGACTCTTCTATTTACTTGGTCTTTGAGTTTGGCTTTTCTTAAAGTGGTCATACAGCAAGCAAATGTCCGTGGAATAAAGACATTCCCAAGTTCCTCCTGACAACCCACCTGTTTTACACCACATACGAGGTCGCGGGAGCCGTCCGCTGGAGTTTCCTGCTCCAGCTTGGCCCAAGAATTCATCCCCAACTCCACTAGAGGGTGCTCTTTTCCTGGCCTGGGCCCTTCCCTATACTCAGGCTGTGAAGAGTTTTACCCACTCAGACCAAGGTGCATCTCACAGGGCACTGAAAACAAAAGCATGAGGGAAGGTGGTCACATGGTATCATGGTCCCGGTGCCCCTGCATCTCCAGACACACTGCCTGCTGTTCCTCAGCCCCAGGAATAAAATCCACCAACTACCTTCCTAATTTTTATTCCAAAGAAGGGAAACTGGCTTCGAAGGTACAACATGAGAACTCATCAAGGCCAACAACTGCTATAAAGTGTGGAAGTGCACTGATGTCCTATCAGCTAGTACAGGGAGGGGGTTTGGAGGTAGGTTTCTGCTTCTCAGAGTTCAAATCCAAGTGGCTCAGCTGCTCCTTGAATACCTTCCTCCAAAGTGTACTGCCTGGCAGGATCCTTGGGTATGTATGCAATAAGACAGCCAGGTCAGTGCAGTCCAATAATCTATTTTATGGACTGCTAAGAGAGCTCTGTGCGTAGGCCATATGGGAGCAGGGGTCCTGGATGTGATGAAAATTTCACACTATGCCTCCCCAAAGTTAGAGCTAGGTTTGAAAATGCCACAACCCCTCTGCCACCCTCCAGGTCACAGTTTTCACTCTGGCAGGGCCTTCAACCCTTTTTACAAGGGGTCATAGATTCCTTCTTCCTGCAAATCTAGGGCTCCTGTTTGGACCAGAGGGGTAAGAGCAATGCAGAGGCCACCTGACCAAAAGTGTGACATTAGTACCAGGAAACTCAAGTTAAGAATCTGTGACTACTAAGAAAATTCACCAAAAGAGGATATGCCAAAGATGTGATTGAAGAGACCAATGTAGCTACAGAAACAGGTAGGAGGGGACTCAGGGAGGTGAAAGAAACACATAGCAAAAAGGGAAATTAGATAGGAGATAGTCTGAGCAAGAAACAAAGATAGAAAGCAGGTAAGGCAAGGCAATCAAAGGTAAGGTTAATACTGACCAGGTTTCCAGTTCCTCAGGGGAATTCTGAGGGTTATTTTATGTCTTACCATCAGGCTACTGCACCTACAGTTGGTAAGGCTGGCAAGGCCTGTGATAAATGAGAAAATATACTAAACAGCTCTTTCTGGTAATTTCAGCAATTAATCACATCACATGGACTTCAAGACAGACTGGATTTATAATAAATTCCACGATATACTGGGTATTGATACAATCTTCATCCAAGCCTAGTCAGAGAAGGAAAAAGGTCCTGGTCCCTAGAAAGAGAGTGTTACAAGGACAAACACACTAGGGGATGCCTCCAGGGTGGTATCTGCCCACACTGGCTAGGCAGAATGGGGGCCTGGCTGGCAGGTCTAATACACTGCCAGGAAGAGAAGAGATCCAAAGAATTAAGAGATGCTAAAACCAGAAATGAGACTACAATTGACAAATCACTAACCTTTGCTCATAGCTAATTTCTAAAGGGCAAAGGCCTAACGAAGCCTTTGTTATGTACCCAGGTCTAGTTACCGAGCTGCAGTCTTTAAAAACCAACCATTCTATAAAAGACCAGAAAAAAGTCAGTGACTAGAATCTTCAGTTTCAGGACCGAACACTCCCAGGGATTAACACTAGCCTCACCTCATAGTGTGAAAAATCTTACTTGTTATCAGCAACGGCTTCAGCGTCTTGTTTCCCATAGATAGGTGCTTCCAGGGAAGAGTGATGAGTGTTAGCAGTTAGTCATCTACACGTCGTTAGCGGGTGGCTAGGAGCAAGAGCACGTCAGACTGCTCTAATGGGCACAGGAAAAGAAGCCCTCTTTTTTCTCCTTTCTGCCTGCGCTCCCGCCTATCCATTAGGAGCCAGAAAGGCCGGATGAAGACAAGGTATGTACAGCGTGAAGAGTCCTGCATATAAGGCTCACTTGGAAGCCTGCCCAGAGTGCACATCAACTGTGTGGACAAAGCCACCAAAGCCATTCTTTCCTTTCCCTAGTGAGAGACAGAACAGGGACTTCTTTCGTTTCCTAAGTACCACGCATCTTGTTGACCCTAGCTCCCCCTCCGAGATGTCACAGAAAACACGGTATGTTTAAATTTAGATCACAATTACTCCTAAGCGTCTTCAGAGTTAAGACAGGCACACATTTCAAAAGGTGGCCCATGAGCCCCCCATTCTTTCACGTACACACACTCACACACACTTGCACACAGTGGAAACACTGTTCCGCTCCTGGGCGTGGCTAGCTCATGTCAGGTACTGCACCACGAGGAACATGATCACACAGGTGAGCAGCATCCCGCCGATCATTAAGTACTTGTCCTGGAAAGCCCGCTTTTCAATGAGCCGCATCACTGTGTTGGACAAGCCCAGCATGTTGGCAATGTCAAGGATCTTCTTCTGAGTCCCCTGGGGCAGATGAGAAGAGACAGAAAGACAAAGATTAACTCACTTTGCCAAGAGTGCGTGATGTCACCCTGAGATGAGGCTTTACCAACAGACACTCTCTTGGTCACACCCAGAACATGGCATCAACCAGAAATAGATTCACTCTCACATGGTTGACTGATTTTTGATCAAGGTACCAGAATAATGCAAAAGGGAAAGAAAAGTGTTTTCCACAAATAGTGCTGGAGTGACTGGCGATATCTCGCACAAATGTAGCATATAATAAACAGATATATCTCATATACATCATATACATACATGTGTAAAAATGAACCTCAATTCATATTTATTATAAAATTGAGATGGATCATAGAATTAAACATAACAATGAAGCTTCTAGAGAAACACACAGGAGACAATCCAGGTGTCCCTCACCAGAGGAGTTCGAGACCAGCCTGAGCAAGAGCAAGACCCCATCTCTACTAAAGGATGAGTGGACACATGATGGGGTGTGAGCACAATGGAATACTGCTGGGCACCAGAGGCGCCTATTCCCAACCTGTCACTAAACATGCATCAATAGGAAGATGACTGAAGAAGAAGCTACACACAAAAGGAACACAAGTACATTTACACGACATTCAATAACAGGCACGACTGCTTTATGGTGAAGTAAATCAGAAAAGTGGTTGCCTCAGGGAGGAGGGTCAACTGACTGGGAAGGAGCATGAGGGATCTTTCAAGGTGATGAAAATGGTCTGTACTTAGATAGGAATGCCAGTAAAAGCTGCCTGCCTTTCTTGAAACTCACTGAAATACACAAGGTCTGTATACCTCACTGTATATAAACCATACCTTGATAAAAATATTTTAAATTAAAATATTTTATATAAAAAATGCAACATTAAAAACCTTTTTCTCAGCTCCCTAGCTCTAATAATCATTGAAACTAACCTGTTCATTTTTTTTTTTTTGAGACAGAATCTCACTCTTTTGCCCTGGGTTGAGTGTCCCAGTGCCACAGCTCACAACCACCTCAAACTCTTGGACGTGAGTGATCCTCTGACCTAAGTTTCCCGTGTAGCTAGGACTACAGGCGCCTATCAAGTTTTTCTATTTTTTAGTAGAGATGGGGTCTTACTCTTGCTCAGGCTGGTCTCGAACTCCTGAGCTCAAGCAATCTACCCACCTCAGCCTCCCAGAGTGCTAGAATTAAAGGCGTGAACCACCATGCCCAGCCTCAACCTACTATTCACTTTGTAGAGGAGAATCCTTGGGGAAGCTACTGAGTACAATGTACTCAGTACATTGAAGTTGAAGTCAATGTTTAAGAGAGGGTTTGAAGTGTGAAAAGATGGAAAGACAGAAATACCAACATGATGACCTAAAACTCCTTATATAAATGTCACCACCCACCACCAAAACAGAAGGGTATTTTACTCCTAAACCAAAAGCCCAAGCCACTCAGCCTGTCCTCCCTCAACGCTTTCTAATTTTCATCTTTAAGCAGATCTAATTTCTCATGAAGCAAGTATAAACGAATGCTGTGCAGATCCTGAGTTACTCCTACATATGTTACCAACTGCACTGGCATGGGTGACATCTAACCTGACGCCCCACCCACGTCCATCTTTTTAGTGAACTCATACTAATGAGCAGCTAAGAGAAGAGGCTGGGAGGTGAGAACCACACAAGGCACTATGGACAGGACTGCAAAGCCCACATTCCACTTGACAACAATTAACAAGCCTCATCAAGAAAGACTGCAAGTCAAACTTGATTGCTGTCAGAGGAAACCAGAGAAATGTTCTCTTTCCACAATAGTGACAGTAAAAATTATACTCTCGCTAAAGACTTGCTTGGCTCTGAACGTGCAGATTATTTCATCGCCATTTGAGGTTAAGGACCAAACTTTTAAATTACCTGAAAATGACCACAAATGTCCAAAAATGTATTCATTTTCTACCATAAATTGGCCCACCATCAGAGCTCTTCAGCCTAGCTCCTTCATGCCTTCTCCTGTATTCCTTTAAATGGCTCAGCTGGTAAGTTCCCCCAGAGGCGGGGTGGGAGGCAGGTGGAGGGAATCAAGAGGCAAAGCAGAGGAAATGGAATTAGAAACCTCAGGTCTCAAGCCCTGAGCACCTCGACAGCCTCCCAGCACTTCACCTCTGACAACAAAGTGGGTGGCAGGAGGTGCGTGGACTCCTCAGTGCTGCCTGACTTCAGTAGGAAACTAACATGTGCTTTAACAATCAGCTCTAACCCCCACTGGCTCTTCATCAGTGTGACACAGAGTGCTGTCCTAGAAGGGTTCTGCTGCTTTTCAGAGATGTAGAAGGAGAGTAGCAGTTTCCTAAAGAGAGGGCAGGCTAATCAACACGTATCGTGTCAGATCACTGCAGGGGGCTCTTATGAAAGGGGCCTTCCCTGCAGGTCGCCAGACACCACCCTTCCAGGCCATCTGAAACACTGCAACTGTCAGCAGGAGGCAAGTGTCACCTGCATTTGCCTGACCCTCTCCCCAGTAAAGATGGCAAGGACTGTTTAGAAATGTACTGAAGTCCCATGGAGCTGACAGGCTCAACATGGTCCAACAAAAACTAAGATAAAGCTCACACTTCCGAGTGACGGTTTCTCACAGCTCAGTGGCTGGGAGTACTTCGTTCACAGGGACCACACCCTGATAACAACCAGAGTCCACACCCCATTACCCATCAGGGCTGATACAGGAAAAGGGCTGAGGCTGAAACATCGTGTCTGACATCAGTCTGTGTAATGTTTCTATAAACCACTCCCAGAAGCTGGAGTATCAGCAGTGCCACCAGGGCAGGGCTTCTAGAAATACCTGTGGCTAAAAAGAGAGTCAAGAGTCTCTGACGATCAGAAGCTAGCTCCTACAATCAGGCAGCCCAGACTCCTCTCATGGAGATTCAGTTACTAAAGTATGAAAAGATGGTAGTTATAAGGCAGTCCACAGGAGGGACCCCCAGGGAAAATCACCTTGGAGTGAAGTAGCAAACTATAGCCAGGTCTTCACTCATATGACAGTAGATTCTATACAGAATGTCTCAGCCTACTATTTGTTCCCCTTGTATTAGCAGTCACTTTTGGCTAAGTTCAATAAATGAGAAAAGACCTGGAAACCAAGAGAGGCCACTTTATGGTTTGTTCCATACACTAGCAAAGGAACTAGTCCCTTTTAGGCTCACAATAAGTCAACTCCAACATGAAGGATCCAAAATTCAAGAACTCTGCTGTGTCATCAAAATATCACAATTTGAGGACATGCAATTAAATGTAACACAGGTACCAAACTGTTGGATGGGGCCAAAGCAAGAAGCCTTCTCCCTGTCCCCCAGTAGGGACCCCACCTTCAAGGTCAGTCTTTGGGCCCTCAGTCCCTCCAGAATACTGTGCCCGCCTCCAATGAGGTCATCCATGCCGTGGTGAATTTTCTGGAGGGAGGAGTTAAACTGCAGTGATTCATCCATTGGTATGGTGGTGTCAGAGTCCTGTGAAAGAAATGCAGGCACTTGATTAACTCTGCTTGCTAGTCATCTCCTGGGGTCTGACTGGCCCAGGCCAAGGCCAAGTCAGAAGAACAGGAAAGAGAATGGTGTAAGAATCACAGGAACCTAACAGAAGAAAAAGCAAAGCAAAAATCTGAGGTGGTCTCTGTTCACACAAAAGAGGAGAAACTTTCCTCAGAGTTGCTATTCTCCAAATGAGTGCCACTACACAAGCATTCTTAATTCCCCTCAGTTATCATTATCCTCACTTGGGAAAAATTCCTTCAAGACCTCGTTGGAATTTTCTGAAGACTTTCTTTGACTACTCATTAACCTAGATTGCTGCAAATATTCTTTTACTTGGTTTTGCCTTAATATGTAATAAACATTTGTTTTTGTTCTTTAGCTATTTTATCTACAGCTTATCTCTTCAGTAGATGAGACATACAAAGGACAGAAAAGATGGTGCTTTCTACTGAAGGTCTAACAGTGTTCAGGATGAGATGTATTCCCCTGAGCAGGCAAGAAAAATTTGCTAAAGAAATGAAGAGAGAAACAACTAATACTGATCGAGTGTGTTGCACTTTACAGGCGCATCACCCTAAAGTCACTGCATCCCCAATTTCTCAAGTAGTTACTCTAATTATCCCCATTTTACAGAAGAAGAAACTGAAGCCCAGAGAAATGAAATAACTTTTCTAAGAGCACACAGCTGGTAAGAAATCCACCAGGACAAGAATCTGGGTACTGAGTGCAAGGTTTGCACTCTTAACCACACTGTAGGAGAAGCACCAAGACTAATCCTGGTGGCTCTAATTTGACACTGTAGACAAGAGCAAGTCATTACCAGCTGTGATAAGTGTTCTCTTTGCTTTCCCGCCGCCAGACGATCACAAACTCTCCTACTAAGGTGTAGTGAACCTGCAACCTTAACGAAACTTGTGGCTTTCTAAGTCCTTAAGTGCAGCCTTTGGACTGAATTTAAATTTTACAGACAAATTTTTTTTTTTTTTTGAGACAGAGTCTCACTCTGTTGCCCTGGGTTGAGTGCTGTGGCATCATCATAGCTCACAACCTTAAATTCTTGGGCTCAAGCAATCTTCTTTGCCTCAGCCTCCACCCGCCATAACACCTGGTTAATTTTTTCTATTTTTAGTAGAGACAGGGTCTTGATCTTCCTCGGGATGGTCTCAAACTCCTGAGTTCAAGCAATCCACCTGCCTCAGTCTCCCAGAGCACTAGGATTACAGGGGTGAACCACCACGCCTGGCCTCCCCACTTTTGATGAAAGGCATCCATCTGCTGGGGTATTCTAGTACTCTGGAAGGCTGAGGCAGGTGCTTCCTCCTAAGTGTGCCTCCTTTGGTGTTTAAATCAGATTCCCCACCCTTGGCAGAATCGTTTTTTGTATGTATGTAAAGACCATACAACATCTCTTAATTGTGTCTTATAGTTTGTTCTTATCATTTCTGAATTATTAGACCTTGTGACTTGCCTGCCTACTCTGGAGAAATAAAAATTATGTAGATACATTCTGAAACACGTGGGGAAATTTACTGCAAAGCACAGATGTAGCAATGAGAATTAAACATCTGCAAAGTGGGAAATGATATGAATTCTAATGACAGGCTCAGAAAGCTAAAATCTCTCAGAAAACAAACCTCTCTGTATAAAAACAAAATATAAAAAAATGAAGTCCATCTCATTTGGTGGAATAGGTTATGCAGGACACACAGGAAGGCCAGTATGTTCTAAACCATGTGCAGGAAATGATACTACTGCAATTAAAGGGCAGGGACAGTGAGTTCTAAGAAATCAAACACATAAACCTGCACATTTTTAAACAGATTCAAGTCAAGCAGTCCACCTAACCCTAAACATCTGTTAACAAATTCCTTCAAATTGCTGCTCAGACTAGGGGCAAAAACAGTTTAATGCTTCTGACACTGGAACCACACACGTACACAGCACAACAGTAACTGCCCTAAGGCAGCTTTGAAATGCAGCTTTTCTCTACAAATAGTCTAAGTTCTAATCATCTGTCTCTATCTGATCAGAAAAATGTTTCTGCCATGTGAATGTTCACCTCTCTGCATCAGACCAATCCAACCAGGTAATATTCACCACTGCCCATTCCTTCTATTTAACTGCTTCCTCTTCAGATGTTTGTGTTAGAGAAAGAGATTGCCTGTCTAGGTCTAGAATCTGTGACAATGTACAAAGTGTACTGTCATTTTCAGTTGGTTTCCTTCTCATCAGTAGGCTTTGGACATTTCTGAAAAAGATGACGCTCAGAGACCTAAGCTCCAGGCCCCACGATCTGCTGAGTAGCTGGAGACCCCCACCACGCGCCTGGCTTACATTAGTGGTGAAGGTACGAGACAGAAGCTCCTCTCGCTGTCTCTCTTGTTGTTCCCTTGCATAGCGCCGATGCTGGAAGTTTCTCAGAGCAGTTTGCAGGTGCTGGACATCATACTTTAACTGGTCGACACGACTAGAATTGATGGAGAGAGAGATTAAATTCCAGGAACGCAGGGCAGCACGATGAGAGGCAGCCAGGTTGTGTATTCAGAGGATGGTTTCCCTACTTCTTCCTGCACCACACCACACTATCTCCCCCTACAGATCTGATTTTGATCAATGGTACTGATAGTAAAGTAGCTGGTAAGAGAGGTTGTAGAGCACAAGATTCTAGCTGCTTTATTTAAATATCTGTTGTCTCTGAATCTGGATGCATGACAGGGAACAGGTGACAGGAAGCAGGTTTGATGACCTCTTCCTGACCTTCTATGGATTATATCACTCCCCAGGAAGAAGCCCAAGGGCATCTTTGAGGGAAAGCATCAGTGAAGTTTCATAAACCTTTTGGAAGCAGGGGCTGGGGGTAGAGGTGGTAAGGGCGGTTTCATTTTAATTTTGTGGTGGAGTATCAAATATTAGATCAGTATTTTATTATGAATAAACTGGCTAAAGTGATTAAGAACAAGATTTCATTTCAACCCCAAAAGAGCCCAGTGAGAACCAAATAGTAGAGCAAAATTCTTTGGCACCATTAGGCTTTAAGCAGCCATGGATCTGGTCAAAACAGCAGAACTGGAGGCATTCAAAATGACATCAAAGACATAAGGGGATACAAAGCTTCTGTGCCACAAACCTCATAGGTTTTTTTTATTTTGAGGGGGAATCCCTCATATAGAACTGTACCCTTTTGGGGAACTTTATCCTTACATAGTCAGAACATTCTATAGCCTCCCCTGGGAGAAAGGCCTGTCTTGACAGGCGGGGGTATCAGAGCCATGTCAGAGGTCAGTACTCACAGTTTTGCATTCTGCCTTTTATTAGGGGGCTCCTTGCTGGACAAAATTTCCAAACGTTCTAGACGGCTGAATATCTGGTCTATGCTTGCTTGGATTTCGTTTTCTACTACTGCACAAAAGAGAAAAAAGAGTAATTGCTGGAAAAGAGATAGTGAACTCAAATTAGAATGAGAAAGCATAAATATTTTTTCCATATCAAATAACCTAAAAAACACATAGTCAAAACGAAAAAAATGTACACATTAATGGACAAAAAAAATAATTCAAGGTATACTGCAAATGTTTCTAAAAATATATATACATAGCTGCTAATGCCATGATAATGACAATATTTTTAAAAATCTAAAGGTAAATCTTAAAAATAAACTTTCCTATCTTTAGAAAATAAAATGAACATTTAAAGGTTGTTCAAACATAAAGACTGCCAACTGATTCCCTACAGCATGAAATTAACAAAAAAAGCACAAAGGAAAGGAAAAATTAGTATGTGAAACATAAAGAGAAGCATTCTGTTAAGACTTTCTGTAAGAATGGGTGGGCTGAGCAATGCTAGAGTCCCCAAAATAGACCAAATTATCAACAGGGAAGGCCCAGGAAAGAATCCAACAGAGGTAAAAAGATACAATAAATATGGTCATTTTCCTTATCCCTTTTGATAAGACGGTCAAAATAACCTAAGATGATCTCTTTTCCATTTCTAATCATGAAGCAATGAGATTGTTGGGAAAGCAAACAAAGTCCAATTAACAAAGAAACTAAACTGTGCACAGAAGAAAGCATCCAGGCTGCTTCTTGCCCCATAAAGAAGTGGCAGCAGTGAGACTGCCCCTTCTAGGCTTTTGTGCCCACAGCTAACAAAGGCAGTCTCGATCAGAACAAGGTGGGGCATAGAACCAAGAAGAGATGCTTTTGAAGCTGTAAAAGGAGACAAAAGAGAACAAGAAGGATGGGCCGGGCGACAGGCAAGCAGGGAGGTGGGAAGACAGCCTCTGCAGGGGGTGTCTGTACAAGTGACTCAGAAAAAGGACCTTTTCCTAGAACAGAAAAAAAAAGAAAAACACAAAAAACACCATACTTTTCTGTTGAAGAAACCATGGTGTGGGAACTAAACTAATTAATATTGTCTTTGTTTCTGAATAATCCTCCTAAAAAGCCACAGTTCTTAGCTCAGAAGAAATGGCCAATTTCAGTTAAACATCTCTGAATTTTTATGGAGTACATTCCTCTAAGGACTAGGTAATTAGATTAAGACAGATGGAGGAAAGAGCCTCCATTCCCATAGGGCCATGTCAGGTTGAGTGGAGGGGTAATGGGGGATAAGACTTGTGGGATTCCAAAGGGCACAATCAGGAAATCAGTGACTTTGCCATGGGGTCTTTCTGTCCACCCGAACAAAACTCATTCCACGCTGAATCATTAAGCCCTGGAGGCAGAGTGCAGTCAGGAAACCCAGCCCATTAGCACCGTGTCATCAGAGAAAGGACTCTGGCCTCCATAGTTAATTACTCACAGTGCAGAGACTGCTTGTCTGCCGTCTCCAGGCGTCCCATGTGAGACTGGATCTCGTGGACTTGCCTATCAAAGGAAGAGGGAGGAAATGAGTGAGACAGGAGTAATCAACAGCGCTACAGTCAGGAAAAACCATTTTTCTGATGCCAACATGTAACTGATTTAAATTGACAACATCACTGAACTGTAAAATTTGTATGTGGCATTTCAGGCCACACATTTTGGCATGGTTTCTAATATCTTAATGCTAATATTAATAATAACACTGACAGGCAGCATTTACTGTGTGCTTACCATGTACAAGATACACTGCTAAATTAATAATCCTATGAAGAAAGTACTATTATCATCCTCATTTTATAAGACTGAGGCCAAGAAAGGTTATATAACTTGTTCGAGGTCGCACCAGGGATAAACCTCAAACTGGACCCAACCAATCTTACAGTCTGTTCTATGACCCAATGTACTGAGCACTGGTCTGTATTTGGAAGAGTCAAAGGGCAAGGGAGATACAATCCTTGTCCCTGAGAAACAATGTAATTAGGAATGACAGGCCAGATAGACATGAAAAAGGCCCAGGAAGATTTACGAGAAAACCTACACACGTTAAGTGTAAACAAATAGAAAGCTGAGGAGCACGATGGTGCTGAACAAGCAAACAGAAGGGCTAGGGCTGCGAAAGAGCAAGCTGGGGAAGTTTTGTGGACAGAGGAAGTTCTGAGCATCACATTGAAGAAGGGATAAATAATTTGGTGAAGGAAGAGTAGGAAGAAAACGACATGAAAAAGGCATCAAGACATGTCGTGTGGATTACAAGCAGGTTGGACTGCTTGGAGGTCAGAGGGGAGAGGAAGATGAGGCGATTAGTTGGAGGAAACAATTCAGAGGAAGGCCCTGAGATAGGGATCTCCTGTTTAGTAAATATCTTTCATGGCTGTTCATTGGAAATGCAACCCTGTACCCTGAACCACTGGCATGTTCCCAGACACCAGGCGGTAGAGCACTGTCTTGAGCCTTCTCAGGCTTGGCTCAGGTCGTCCTCAGAACCTTTCCTAGTGGTCCTCCACAATCAGTCCTTGGGATATTGCTTATGGGCCCCTGGCAACTGCCTCCTGGTACTTATGGTGGAGGTCTCCCCACATCAGAGCCCACCTGAAAAGGGCCTACTGAACTCTCCATCAACCCCAACCCTTGAGGCAAAGGTGAATAACCTCTCCCCAGTGTGAGCACTACAAACCATGACCCCAAATTTACCAATGCCAGCAAGGCACTCAAATTCAGTTTCAGCCTGCGTCTAATCTTTCTGGGGCTTCCCTATGGCCTCTAAACATGACCTAGGGCACCAGAAGCAGCTAAGCCAGTAGTCAAATGACTCCTGAGGGTGCTCCTAGGCAAGACTTGTGATGCCAAGAAGCAACTAGAAACTACTAGAGTCTGTGAGAACAGACTGCTGCTTCAGTAAAGTAGTCTAAGTCCAGGGTACTTTGGGATGAGGGGACATAGAGGCATATGGGCTGACAGGGGAATGCAGCTTGAGGTGACCAACATTTAGACCAGGGCAACCATGGGAACAGAGAACTGGATGGTAGCATCAATGGAAAGGAGGCCTAGATGTATTCTGTGAGGTAAATTTTCAACGAGATAACAGAGCAAATCTCAAAGTTGGTAGCATTATCAACAGGAACAGCAATACACTAAGATAAGAAGGTGGGGGAAAGGGGACAAAGAATAGCCAAGATAACTCTGAAGAAGTGTGAAGAGGGATGACTTGTTCCATCTGCTATTAAGACTTATTATTATAAAGCCATAGTAATTAAAACAGTATGGCAGCAGTGTAGGTACAGACAAGGAAAGACAAACCCTAATTCTGACCTAAGAGGAAAGAATGAAGGCCAGAAACAGTCCCACATATTTGGAAACCTAGTGACATAAACCAGTTGGAAAAGAATGGAGTACAATAAATGATGAAGCTCTGTTTGTTATCAGCATAGAAAAAGACACCTCAGGTAACACACAAAAATAAAACTCAAGATGGTTTAAATATAAACGTAAAAAGAAGGGCTTTTAAACTTTCTGAAGAAAATAAAGTGTGCATAAATGACCTCAGGTTAATGGAGGATTTCTTAAATAAGACAAAAACCAAACTACCCTGCTAAACACACAAAGTACAAAAGACTAATACATGTGAATACATCAAAAAAAACCTTCTTTACACCAAATGTACCACAGAAAATAAAAAGATGGCACAGACTAAAAGATATCTACAGCAGGTAACAAAGGGCGGATTGTTCTAAATATATACAGAATTGCTACAAGTCAAACAGCAATTTATTAAAAAATGGGGGAAAAAAATTAAAAATTTTTTAAAGTAGGGAAAGGGCAGGCTTGGTGCCCGTAGCTCAGTGGTTAGGGTGCTGGCCATATACACCAGGGCTGGCGGGTTCAAACTGGCCCAGGCCTGCTAAACAACAAATGACAACTGCAACAAAAAAAAAGCTGGGTATTGTGGCTGGCACCTGTAGTCCCAAAACTTGGGAGACTAAGGCAAGAGAATCACTTAAGCCCAAGAGTTTAAGGTTGCTGTGAGCTGAGATGTCACAGCACTCTACTGAGGGCAACAAAAAAGAAGAAAAAAGTAGGGAAAGAGCAAATGACAGAAAAGGAAACCCAAATGGTCAATAAATATATGGAGACATTCTACTAGGAAAATACAAATGAAAAACAATGACATCAGCCAGGCAACAGTGACTCATGCCTTTAATTCCAGCACTTTGGGAGGTCAAGGCAAGTGGATCACTTGAGGCCAGGAATGCAAGACCAGCCTGGACAACACAACAAGACCTCATCTCTATAAAAAATTAAATAATGTAGCTAGGCCTGGTGTTGTGCACCTGTAGTTCTAGCTATCCAGGAGACTAAGGCAAGAGGATCAATTGAGCCTAGGAGTCTGAGGTTACAGTGAACTACAATCATGCCGCTGCATTTCAGCATGGTGACAGAGTGAGAGACGCTGTCTATTAAAAGAAAAAAAAAACCTACCGGGTGGCACCTGTGGCTCAAAGGAGTAGGGCACCACCGGCCCCATTTACCAGAGGTGGTGGGTTCAGACCTGGCCCCAGCCAAAAACTGCAGGAAAAAAAAAAACCTACCCGCGCCCCAAAACAGTGACAGCATGTTTTTCCCATCAAACAAGTTTGAGAACACACACATTGATAAGGGTATAGGGAGACTAGAACTCTCTTACTTGGTTATAAATTGGTAAAATACTTTCATAGCTTTCTAATAACTAGTAGAATCAAATATGTACCTGTCCTATGACCTGGCTTCTACTTCTACAGACATGTCCTAGAGAGATGCTGGCATACATTAAGGAGGAAACCATGGGCTACAGATGTTCATCAAGACACTTCTGTACAGACCCATAATCTATTTTTTACCATCCAATTTCTACTTGGGTTGAATGAATTAGAGAAAATACGCACATAAAGCCAATAAAGTGATTCCAATCTTCACATTTCATGTTATGAAGAAATAACGCAATACAACAAAGCAAGTATGAATGACAGGGTGGAAAGTACTAATATGCCAAGTATAAAATTGGTTTCAAACTGAGCTGGGAATAAAAACAATATACTCAAAGCCAATAAGGAACAGGTGATAAATACACAAGTATGACTTGGGAATGTGAACATTAGAAAAAAGAAATCTTAGGGCAGCGCCTATAGCTCAGTGAGTAGGGTGCCGGCCCCATATACTGAGGGTGGAGGATTCGAACAAAAAACTAGCTGGGCGTTGTGGCAGCCCCAGCTACTCAGGAGGCTGAGGCAAGAGAATTGGCTAAGCCCAAGAGCTGGAAGTTGCTGTGAGCTGTGATGCCACAGCACTCTACCGAGGGTGACAAAGTGAGACTCTGTCTCTAAAAAAAAATAAAAGAAAAAAAGAAATTTTAACCCTGTCTAGCACAGTCCATGGTGAGCTTGGATGACAATATAACCAAAAAGAGAACTAGTAGGAAGAACCCTAGAGTCACTGTTGCTGTTTTTTGAAAAGGTTCACAGAAAATGTAGGAAGAATTTTTAAATGGAACTGCTTTTAAAGTCCATATTCCCCTACCCTATGCCCCACTTTGCATCCATGCTGCTTCTGACCACTGTGAGCAGGAAACAAGGTTTTGGAGTTAAAAGATCTGGGTCTAGTTCTATACACAAGCTTAGGGCCATTGAGCAAATCATTTAACTCCTTGGTACCTCAGTCTCCTCAACTGTAAAAAGAGGTACTAACAATTATTTAATGAGTTATAAATCCAATTATATATGGAAATGGTGTGTAACCTATATAGCATCACTTAAGTTTGCTGTTTTTACTTAACTTTACTTAAAAGTAGTGGCAACCATCTGGCCATTTTCATTGCACCCACTTTGCCTCTGTACTTAGCCTTTACCCGGTCAGAGGGCAAAATTGAAAAAGGAAAAATTGGTCTTGAAATAAGGCAACAGATTGTAAATCCAGCTATTCCAAAATAACCTGAAGAGCTGTTGTAACAAATACAGAGCTTCTTGTGCCCCAGATGTACTGAGCCAGAATCTCTAGACGTAAGGTTTGGGATAGGGAACTACATAGGGGCCAAATGTGGGCACCTTTACAATCACTGGGATCTCAAAAATAGATGCTTGACTATTAGCTCCTCTATAAAATTAACCTTACTGAAATATTATTTAAGTGTAAAATGTTAATTGTTTTTTATCTTTTTTTCCCTTAATTCATTGTTCAGATAGTTCAGGAATTTTCAAGATACACAACTTTAAAATGTTGATCTAATTCCAATGTACTTTCAGGAACATAACAAAAGATAACCACAATTTGGGTTCAAAGTTCCAGTAAAATTAATATGTTCAGTTACTGTTATGTCAACTCAGCTACAACCATTATTTTCTGCAAGGTGCAAAAGTTAATTGCTGATACTCACAGGATTCCACGTGTTTCCTCTGAAAAGACACTTGATCGCCAGAGTTATGGAGCTGAAAGCAGCCCAAACTACTGTTTTACACATGAGAGAAAACAAAGCAAGGAAATCTTGAACCAGAACTTTCACTCCTGGTACTTGAGAGGAAAGGCAGACAGTAACACATTGTGGCAAAAAAAAAAAAAAAAAAAAAAAAAAGAAGGTAAACTCCTGGAGGGCAGGGCGGTGCTACCAGCACCAAGAATGGTACCCAATACACAGTAGGTGCTCAACCATCATTGAATGAAAGAGTGACTGGGTAGTAGAGGGCCTAATGGTGGGGCAAAACTGGCCCACTGCTGTTTTTACAAACTTTATGTGCACACAGGCATGCCAAGTATTTACATACTGTCTAAGGCCACTTTCCTCCTATAACAGCAAAGTTGAGCATTTGCCACAGTGACTGTATGGCCCACAGAGCCTAAAACATTTACTATCTGGTCCTTAACAGAAAAAGGTGGCACCTGCTTGAGTCTGAGGTGGGTTGTTGAGGGCTACAGAGGCAAATAGTTCATCTACACTTCATAAATCTTATTTGGTGGTACCATTTAGTACTCCTCTTCTGAGCTAAACAGATTTCTCTGTAATTAGCTAGCTAGTGCAATGATAACAAGTACAATCTGAGACTCTCTGAACAAAATTCTTGAAAATGAACTGGGTCCTGGCCTTGGCAACTAATTAGTTAACCAAATTAACTAACCAGCTAAGACCATACATAACAGATAAACTTTAAGGCACTATTAGCCAACTATGCCTTGCTCTTGTAAAAGATCTGCCCTTTCTTAGCAACATGAGCATTATTTTCTTTTTTATTCCTTTTCCCAATGACTCACAACTGGTTTTAAGTCCCTTCCTGTAATTTTTTTGAGAAGAGGGCTCCCCAACGTAAAAACATTGTCATCACAAAGCAGGTTTTGTATTTTCACCCACCTAAATCAAACACTTCACTGCCAAAGTAAAAAGAAAGAAATCACTCAACTTAGAAAATAAAAGAGTAAGAGGACAATCATCCTCTTATTCCTAACACTCCAAAACATTTTGTTTTTTGTCAATTCATAAGGGAGGCTGAGGCCTATTTTATTTCATTTCCGGCCCTGGAAGTATAACTTTAAGTGTCTTCATCAGAACAGAACCATAGCATAAATTTGAAAGTTTTTAAAATATTACAGGTATATACCTCAAAAAATTGCAAACAATAACTAAAACATAGTTTAGTTATCAGAATTGATGGTAGCATTGTTCTCAATAGCCAAAGGTGGAAAAAGCCAGTGTCTATCATCAGATGAATGGATAACAAGATGTGATATACAGGGGTCACTGCTAAAGTTCTCAGCCAGACTGTTACAGCTCCTTATTTCACTTCAAAAAAACACAGCCAACAGCATCCTTTCTGATTCATAAGTGCAAGTTTTAACTTGGTTGTTTTATACATGTTGCTGGGAGGGGTTCATTTGTTTCTGTCTGCATAGATTTCACATTTCTTGATTTTCGTTTTTACAAATTTTAGGTCAAAACCTTTATAATGACTTATGTACACACACTATGGAAAATTATTCGGTCATAAAAAGGAATGAAATCTTGATACATACTACAGCATAGATAAATCTAAAAACATTATGCTAAGTGAAATAAGGACAAACACTGTATAATTCCACTTACATGAAGTATGTAGAAGAGACAAATTTGTAAACACAAAGTAGAAGAGGTTACTAGGGGATATGGAAGGGAGGAATGGGGAGTTACAATTTAATAGGTATAGAGTATCTATTTGGGATGATGAAAAAGTTCTGGAAATAGTGGTGATGTGAATTATGAATTTACTTAACATCACTGAATTTTATACTTAATGGTTAAAATGGTAAATTTCATATTGTATGTGTATTTTACAATAAGAACAAATCATAAATTTAAAAAAAATTTAAATTAAAAAATAAATCATAGAGTTAGGATAAATATAGCCTGTATTACCATACTCAACAACATACCTCAGCAAGTTCCAAAAAGGTAGAACACTATGAATAAAGTACACCACCAAGAAATTCAAATTATGAGAAGCTCTGCTAAATGAAAATTTTATTTCCTTAAAGATAATCTGTAACCAGGTATGATTAACAAGTAATAATAATGAATACTACTTGTACAGTAATTTCTTGGTACCATAAAAATATGGTGTCAGTACAAACAAAACAAGAATAAAATTGTTTTTGGTACGGGCCTAAACAGTCCAACTAAACAGTAAACTCTTATCGGCAGGGGCCACGTCTCCTACTTCTCCTTGTCTCCCTACCAGCTTTACCGACCTACAGTATCTAGTTGGCAGTTGCTGGACAAACTGCAGGTACAGCTTTCCCTTCACTCTGTTTACCTAGCAGGTAATCACCGACCTGCAGACCTCGGCAGCCTCTGCTCACTGAGTCTGGGCCCCAGGCTGGCCCCACTGTCCGCGTCTGATCAAGGCATCCTTGCCAGGGATTGAGCATTTCTGAACTACCCCCAGCAGCTCCCGGGCAGGACTCGGGCTCTACAGCGAAGGACGTCCGAAGCCCCAGCCCCAGGGGCCGGACTCGCCTAGTCTAGCCCCCACCCTACTCCCTGCTCCCCTACGCGGCCCTCACTTGTGCGTTTGCTGGTACAGCGGCTCCATCTCGCCGGTCGCGCCGGCTCAGGATTCCTCGAACACGTCCTCACAGCCCCCACTTCCGGCTTCCTGTTTCCGGTCGCAGGACCCTTCTTCCCTTCCCCTCCAGGGCTGCCCGCCCGCGCGCCTTACTGGCGGTGATTGCGAGATCGAAGAAGGGGAACGAGAAACGAGAGCGGCAACGGAAGGATAAGTGTGCGCAGAGGCTTGGTCTCACGTGGAGGTTAAGGAAGTGTAGGTTTTTGCCGACGTCTAGCTTCAGGGTCGTCAGGCATTGCAAAGGATAGTCAGAGTACTGACGAGAGGTCCTCAGAGCAGAATTGAAGGCAAGCCGCGCGCTTCTGCTCTACCTGCTTTGGAGAGCGCGAGGCGGTTTCTTCCTGGTTTCGTTCTCAACTCTTGATTGTGGATCTGGAGATGTCGTTCTTCGCTGGATTCCCTGGCACAAGATTTTCCTGTCTTGAATTGGTCCACTCACTCGCTTGCCCACCTTCCCCCATTCCTATTTATCTACCCCAAAGCCCCAGGGTATAACCACGGATGGGTGGTAATTACCTGTGATGTGGGGAAAACCGGGTTTCTCCTGCCCTCAGAGAGGTTGCGGACTAGGAAATAAGATATGTACGCTGTCAAAAAACAAAAATCACAGCTAATGTAGTTATAGATCTTAACTGGCTTTTGTGAGCAGAGAAGGGTGACAGAAAAGGGCTGAAAAAAACAGAAATAGAAGAAGCAAACTGGTCCTTTCTAGGTTATTTGACTTGTAAAAATTAAAGCGGGGGTGGGGGGTGGCTAAGACTCCTCGCTCTGACGCTCGATTTTTTTTCTTTTTTCTTTTAAACAGAATTTTAACTCTGTCGCCCTGAGGTTGAGTGCCATGGTGTCATCACAGCTCACAGCAACCTCAAACTCTTGGGCTCAAGCGATCCTCCTGCCTGAGCTTCCTGAGTAGCTGGGACTATGGGTTCCCACCACAACGACCGGTTGATTTTTCTGTCGTTAGTAGAGGTGAGGTCTCGCTCTCGCTCAGGCTGATCTGCAACTCCTGAGCTCAAGCAACCCACCGGCTTCTGCCTCCCAGATTGCTGGGATTACAGACATGAGCCACTGCATCCAACCTCGATTTTTTTGAAAAAATTTCAAATAAATAGGTTAGTTTCGGTTTGGTGGTATCAAGCTTCAGCAAGGGTAAGTCCATTTGGTTTGTTCTGTTGGGCCCAGTGCAGGAGCTCAGTCCAAACCAATGGCCTTCAATAAATTTTATTTAATGATGAAAGATCCAAAGGTATTGAGCTCAGCTCATTTGAGTTGGGACTTGGATTTGGACACTTTCACCTTTCCCCATACTCTGTCCCATTTCCATCCTGCCAGGCATATCTTCAGTTCCTCCTAAGGGAGGGGGTGTTCATCTTCCTTTGACAAATTGATGCTTCTATTTTCCTACATCCTGGATCCCACCCAATTTTGTGCCTCAAGATTCTGTCCACCCAAGTATATTCTTTCCCTTAAGTTAATTTTTCCACTTATTCTAATGTTTATTGAGCATCTACTCTGTACCATGCACAGATAATTGGGGTTAGGAACACAAGAGACAGTCTTCATACTCATGTATCTCTCAAAGTCAGTTGGGGAGTGTGGGAAGCCGCGGGGGACTCCCCCCCGCTTTTGCTCCTGCTATGGCCGAAGTTTGACCTTCGTTGAGAAGAAACTGGCAGGAGCCAAAACAGGGAGTAAAAAGTCCAGATGGTCAGCACTAGAGATAAACAGCAAGGCAGTTTTAAGGTAAACAGCACAGCAGTTCCCAAGGAGTAAGAGAGTGCCAAAGAGAACCTTAATTGACCTTTTTTCCCTGTGAGAATATAAAAGCATGGTGTCAAAATAAAGTGTTGTCTCAGTCTTAGGCTCAGCCTGACTGAGTCCATTACCCTGCGTGTGTGAGTCTTTTTTCATCCCAGCGCCCCCTCCTCAGAACCTTGCTAGTGGACGGCGGGTCCGTCACCTGTGGGGGGTCGAGTGTTGGCATGTGGGCAGTCATGAGTCAGCAGACCCAGCTGAGCCTGGCTTTCCAACCGTCCTCACGGAGATGCTAGTCTCACAGGTTCAGGCAGTCCCCAGATACAAACAAGACACGTGCTGTAGGTTTGTTCTTAAGTTGAATTTGCATGTAGGTTGGAAATGGTACATTTACCTATTACCTGTTATAGCCTCCATTGGTAAGTGTAAATTGTACGTAAGTTGAATGTTTGTAACTCAGGGACTGCCTATAAAGCTGTTTTGGACCCTCCCCACCTGCCCACCTGCCAGCCAAGTGCGACCAGTCGGCCTCTGTGGAGGATGGCACAGGGCAGTTGAACAGCTGAGCCCTGCCCAGATTCCTCACCCACAAAATCACAAAACACAGCAAAAACAGCTGTTGTTTAAGCCAGTAAGTTGCAGGGCTGTTTGGTGCACAGCAAGAGATACCCAGAGCATCGCGAGTTCACCTTATGGTTGCCCCTTCTCCTAGTGCCAGACAAACAAACAGCCAAGGGCCAGGCTAACCACCGACCAGAATTAACAACACGACCTCTCCATTCTTGCATAATCCAAGATGCCAAATCCCATACACATCATAGCATTTTCGTATTTCAAACAAATAGGCTATCAACGGACTCATTTGAAATGTCACCCAGAAGGCAATTTTTCCTTTTCGAGTTATAAATGCTGATAAGAAGGAAACGTCTACGAGAGCACAGCCTGAACAAACAACACAGACATGCTTTTGATCATTTTACCATTTCCATTTTTGACACACAACAGCTTTTTCAAACTCAAGTTTGAAAAGGAAGCGCGATAACATCTGTTTTCCCCACTGTCCCTCCACAGGTGAGTAGCACCCGTGTATACAAGGGCTCTGCCCACGTGGTTCAGCTTATTCAAGTTCACCTTCTGATGACTCTAAAATGAAAATGACATTTTCCGTAGATCTGACTCCCAGGGTAGGCTGGGAATGCAAAGTAGCTACCCAGGGAGGGAGAGTCCATTACTGTAACCTCAGTGGACAAAACAGTAACCCCAACTGCACAGTTAGCACAGCACAAATGTGCAGCTGTTTGCAGAGACACCCGCAGTATTTCTGACATGGCGGATTACACTGGTGATGTCAGACTCCCTTCTTAAACAAAAGTGACATGTGAGAAGGTGAAAAACAGAAGACCGTTGGAAGATGGTTTTCCTTGTTGGGGGGGCTGCATTCACAAATGACTCTTCACAAAGGACTCGGGTGTCCACAGTTTGGGGTTTTCCCCAGGTCTTTGAAGGTCTGCATTCCTTTACAACCCTTCGCTTAACCTACCAGTTGGCTCCCTGAGTTCCTAGTTATCTCACCACTCTGTCATGCAAGTCACCGAGCAGGGAAAATGACTCACGGGCTCTAAAGAAAACCTAATTCATTGAATTAGACATTGGAAAAGAACCTAAGTGAGTCACTGTATCCTCTGCTCTGCCTTTGGGCAGCGCCACACCTAGATCACTCCAGCCAGAGAGAGGTAATCATATTTTTAATAAGCCAGCTGGAGAAGGATCATTTACAAAAATATGGAATCAATCACATGCCTATATATACCTGTTTTCCAAAATCAACAACAAAGGCATTGCCAAATTGAACTTAAAAATACAAACTAAAGAGCAAAAATATACAAGGCCTGGAGCCAGCTCACACAGTGCCTTGGTTTTTGTGCAAATTAGAAAAAGGTGGTCCCTCGGGGCAATGGAATTAGGAAAAAGCACCCCTCAGGGCAATGGGATTAGGAAAAAGCACCCCCTTGGGCAGCAGCTGCCCAGAGCCAGTGGAGGGGGGACTTGGAGAGGGAGTTAATGGGCTGGATCCCCACTGCTTCTGCACTGCACCCCACATCCCCTCACCGTGCCCCCTTCCCCCCACCACCCCACCCCTGCTGTTGTGCAGAGAACCAATTCCAAGACCATGTGCAGTAGCCTAAAAAGGAGGAAATGGAACATTTTATGACTATCTCTCCTCCTCTTTCTAGTGAAATATTTTTTTCCCAACTTTTGACCTTGTTTTTCCTTATTACTAACCCCAGGTAACACCGATTTATTTTTTCAAATCTTTCACCCTCTACTAATAAACATATGGGCTGACAGTTAATGTACCTTTATTCCACTGCGCACTTGGCGTGTGCTCAATGACCATTCACAAAAAGAATATGAACTCCCGGGAGGATGAATGCAGCCCTGGAGCAGTAACACCTGGCAAGGTCCTGGCTTTACACCGGAGGGAAGCGTGTGACCTCACCCGCCCTGGGAGAAACAACAGCCCGGTAGACATGCCGCCTCCAGGGCAGAATTCCAGGTGGGAAGGGACATTGTTAAACACCTGGGCTTCATGTCTGTGACATCTGAATCCCATCCTGGTGCCATCGCCCTTGCACTTGCCTCCTGCTTGGATGCTTTTCTGGAGCATTCTCCCTCAGCAAGCAGTGGGTTAGATGGGGTTAGACTGACCAGAAGAAGAGGCACATTCTCCCAAACCCCTCCTCAGAACCCTCGCACCCCCAGGAAAGGGGCTGCCTTTTCAGTGCCATAGACACAGCCCCATTTCCTCCTGGAGATTAGATTCACAGCACAGTCTCCAGCACCACTATCCCAAGCAGACTTTCCCAGCCTGTTCCCCACCTGGCGTTCTCAGCATCCTAACAGGCCAGAGGCAGCTGCCCAGGCAGCCCCACCATTTGGGTGTGAGAGGCCAAGTGAGAGGTCAGAAACTGAAAGCTCCAGGGCCAGTTTATTTGATTGACGTGGTGTCTTTCGTTCTTGTTGTTAGTTGTTAACATTTAATTGTATGCTTCCATTTATATGATATATCTGAAATAGATAAATCCATAGAAACAGAAGCAGATTGGTGGTTACCATGGCTAAGGCTTAGAGGGAACGGGAGTGACTATGTAATGGGTACAGGGTTTCCCTTTGGGATGACAAAAATGTTTTGGAACTAGAGAGTTATAACAGGCGCACACCATTATGCATGTACTAGATACCAGGGAATTTTACATTATGTTAATTTCATCTCAATATTTTTAGGTGAGGGCAAAAAAAAAAAAAAAGAGCTAGAGATTTCTCCCGCCAAATTTCTTGTTTCTCTTGAGAAACCAGAAGATCTCGCAGTACCAACTGGCCCCCATGACAGGGCAGCCAGCCAGCCAGCCAGTGGCAGGCACGGAGCAGCACCTGCCTGTTTGAGGAAGGGGCATTTGCTCTCAGAGGTGGTTTTCACCCACAGCCTCCTCTGACGTCATGACCCCTGCTCTTACCTACAAGGAAGCCACTTACTTTCTCCAGAGTAAACAGCGTCCCCACTGAACTGCCCTCCTCAGACGAGTGGGAGGCAAGGGCGTAAATCAAAGTCTGAACACAGCCAGGGCAAGGAGACCAGGGGGCCGTGATCGGGCGAGTCATAGCCACAGGGTAAAGACCGTCATGTTCCTAACCTTGCTGCCAGGACAGCAGCCCTCCCTTCCAGCCTGCTCCATCTTCTCAGCCTGCCTTATTTTCCCTCCCAGCCCTTGTGGCATCACTGATGTTATGTGTATTAGTTTCTTCTGGCTTTGTAACAAGTGCCACAAACTGGGTGGCTGAAACTACACTAATTTCTTTTCTTGTCTTCTGTCCAAGATTGAAGTGTCAGCGGAATCATGGTCCCTCCAAAGGCTCCAGGCATGCGGGGGTGGGGGGAGATCCCTCCTGGCCTCCTCCAGGAGACCTTTGGCTGGGGAGCATCGTCCCAGCCTCTGCCTCTGTCTTCCTCCACCTGCCTGTCTCAAACCTCTCTATGTTTCCTGAGATACATAATTATATCTGCACAAAAGACCCTGTTTCCAAGGAAGGAATTCCCAGGTGCCAGGACACCATGAGCTGGGACTTGGACGTGGTTGGGGGGGACACAATTCACCCCGTTATGCCCCGTAAATGTTTGTTTACAGTGAAGGTTGTGTCATGTGTCCCAGGAGTCCAGACTTTGCCCATTTGTGTTCACACTGGATCCCCACAGCCTAGGACAGACGATGCCTGGCAGGGGGGTGCAAACCCGGCACGGAGGAGGAGGGGACGCCTGTGGACGACGTTTGGCTCAAGCCAAGTCAGCCGGTAACTGGTTCTGAAGGAAGACGCAGCAAAAACAACACACGAGACGGGGTGACTCCCAGGTGGACCCAGTAACGAAGGTCAGCAGCCACACGAGGAGAGTCCGGGGTGAAATGACGACTAGGTCCAGCTGGAGCAAGAAGTTTGCCATTGAAACAGTAGAGCCCGAGCGGATGGGAGTCCCGGGAGTCCAGGGCCATGGACCCCCATCTGCAATGGTGCTGGATTCTGTACCACGTGGAGCTAGACAAGCAACCTCAAGAAGGGTTCGGCCTTCCTTCTATCCTTCTACACCTGCTGGGGGCTTCTGCTACGTTTGCCGCGATCTCAGCCTGGGTTCTTAACTAACTCACTGGGGGGCTGATACTCAGGGTCTGAGTCACCAGCCTGCTTCAGACTTACCTGGGGAGTGTGATTTCAAGGCACATACTCTTGAGCCTCACCCCAGACCCTACAAACCAGGATCCATAGGATTCTGATCACTGAGAATACTAAACTTGAGCCCCCCCAAATGCAGTCTCTTGTAACAGAGACTAGTAGCATTTTCCCTCCTCAACCGTGGCGAACATCCCACGCTACTTGCTATGATTATGTCCTCAGCTCAGGCAGTTAATTGGTCGGCCTGCCCCAATTTCTTGCCTTTCTATTCTATTTTTCCTACTGTCACTATAGTTAAAACAGGGATGGCACTATTTCTGTCCTCTGAACCCTTGAATGGTTTCTTCGTAATCTGGAGAACAGACATTGTTGGCTGCCCACTCAACAGCTGTTCCTCCTTTATTTCGTACTAATAGAAACTTGATTTCATTCAGACATTGAGGGAAAATGTGCTCGTGGAAGGGAGGCCCCGATCCACTGCAAGGGGGCCAACTGTGATTGGTCCCAAGTAAGTCACCATAATGCCATTGTCATTTGCCAGGGATTGGTTCAGATGTGGGCAGTGACCCAGTTTTGTCCAATGGAACATGAGGGGTACCTGCTGTGGGCTTCTGAGAAAGATCCTCCTCCTTGATAAAAAGAGAGACAAGAAAGGAAAATGTCCCCACCTTCCCCATGGCAGTAGATGCCTCTGGGCCCCTGCACCGCAGCCCTGAACCCACCTTCATTCAGCGGCAGCGAGGGCCATTCCTAGTCACAGTTGTCTGATCACTGCCTCTTCCCCCCTTTGGTGAGGGAGGGGTTCCTGTGCCAGGGTTATGGGGATGGCTGCCCACCTGACACCAGCGCTGGACTGATGGGATTATTAGTCATAGACTCACAACCCAGGGAAGAGGACCCTGCACGCTGAGCAGGGTAGTGGGTGCTGCACCCACGACCACAGGGAATAAGCCGAGGCTGCAGGGGGCAGTTTTGTGGTATCAAGAAGGTGGGGTGCCCCCTGCATCCTAGGGCAGGATGTGATTGGCTTTTTGAACAATACCCTGGTCTGGCAGGGACCTGAAGCCTGTACTCAGGATAAGAATAAGGAGGAGTTGTTCTTGGTCCTGGTGATAAAGACCATTGACCATGGGACATAATCTGGGGCAGCAGAGTTTCAGATGTCAAGGCAACACGTGATATCAACCCTTAATTTCAGGCCCCACATTACCCGATGGTGGGCGCTTCGTGGGCTCATGCTCACCTGGAGTGCACACACCCCTGGAGCCCACCCCCTGAACATTTTACATTTTTGCCTTCAAGTTTCCTCCTGCATTGCTCTACTGCCACCTCGAACACCTGCCCTCGCAGCCCTGAGAGCCCCTGGGGACAGGAGCAGTGGCTGGAGTCTCCAGGAGCCTCACCTTCCAGGCAGGCACTTCTGACCACACAGAGCTCAGCCCCGGTTCCCACACAGGATCCTCGGCAACATGCCCTAGCTTCTCCTCCTCTCCTGCCTCACACTCCCCAATTCCACACTCCAAATAACCCGTCAGACTCTGCTTTCAGGGCACATGAAATAAGATGCTCTTCCTCTACTTGGGCACAATTTTATGAGACAACGATGACTTGTGACTTTGTGAGGACAAAGCTGAGGATGGAGGGAGAGAAACAGAAGAAGGGTCCTCGGTGACATCCCTGAGATGCCAAATCCCCATGGCTGCTTCCTCCACTCACGCTGGAGGGAGGTGACAGACCTCCCCACCATCACTGTCCCTGGAACACCCTAAGTATTCTCGGAGGAGTTCCCTGACTTCTGTGCCAGGAGGAGGCCAAGAAAGCATTTGCATGTTGTATCAGCAATGTCAGGAGTCTCAGATGGAAGGTCAGCTGGGAATGTCAGCTGTCGTGGCCATTCTGTCTCACTGGAATCCCACAGGACAGGAACACACAAGCCCCAATGTGCCATCATCTGCCAAAGCCAAACCCAAGTCATGATATGTGGTAAGTGCAAGGATCTGTCTCATCTCTGGCCAGTCTCATTCCATCTTGTTGTCTTCAGCTGTCACCTGAACTTCACCAGCATAATTCTAGCCACAGAATTGGGCTGGGCGGGGAGTTTTTGTCATAGCTGCACAAGCACAATTATAGCCGCTAACGACAGTGTTTCTCATGACAACGGCCTGTGTGAGTCAACCACATTCAGGCATCTCAGCAGCGTGTCAGCTGCTGCCGTGCAACTGACATGTGAGGCTTTGCATGAAATATGGGAACTGTGGGATAAGCCGTGAGTTCTGAAAACCCTGCTCCTCAGGGCTCTCTGTGCTCAGAAAGAATGGGAGTGATTGGAGATCTGTTTGTACTCTTTAGAAGATACTGATTAGCATTTAGTTTGATTTACCTCAGTTAGGCAAAACAGTCGTTCATGAGCAACCTTCACAAGCTAGAAAACTCACTTTACTCTCCCAGAGGAATTAACAAAAAGACCCCACGAAGCCTGGCAGGGGGAGTCAGGAGGAGGATTTGTATATTTGTAGTGATTTGCTCAAGTGAACTATAGGGGAATGTTGTCATATTTTAGCTTGCCCTCTTTTGTGCTCCCAAGAATACCTACAAAAGTTCTAGGCTCTTCCCAACACTAGCTGAGTGTCTCCATTTGCCATCCTATAATGCTCCCCGAGCATCTACCCTGTATGGCACTCAGGACATGATGACCAACAAGACTCACCTTGTCTTCCTGCCCTAAGCATCTCAGCGGTCTGAACTGCACTGAGACACAGCCCCTCTGTGTCTCGGCATCCTCATCTGAAAAGTGGTGACAGTAACCTCCAGCTTCGTGGATTCAACCTCTGCCATTGTGTGCAGCCCACATTTAGAAGAGACTTGCATTTGGCTTAATGCTCTTCATCTTGACATTCTCAATAATTTTGAGCAAGGAGTCCCACATGACCTTTTTCACTGAGCCCCACAATTTGCATAGAGTTTTATGAGAATTAAATGTGCTTTAACACAAATGTAACACAAAGCTTCGCATAGAATAAGGACTCAAAAATGGTGTAACCACTCTAAGTAGTTAAATCCAAAACGGGACTGGGCATGGTGGCTCATAATCCCAGTTCTTTGGGAGGCTGAAGCGGAGGATCATTTGAGGCCAGGAGTTCAAACCAGTTCAGGAAACACAGCAAGATCTTGTCTCTACAAAAGGTAAGGAAAATGAGCCAGGCATGGTGGTGGGCACCTGTAGTCTCAGCCACTCAAGAGCCTGAGGTGAGAGGATTGCCTGAGCCCAGGAGTTTGGAGCTCTAGTGAGTTATGATCATGCCACTGCACTCCAGCCTGGGTGACAGAGTGAGACTCTGTCTCAAAAATAAATACATAAATTTAAATAATCCAAAACAAATGTTTTTTCTTATAGCCTCCTACCTATCTAATCCAAACATCCTAAGTTAAATTCTGTTTTACTTTTCTTAATGAATGTTATGCTACATATATGTCTGTGAGTGACCTCCACTTTGAACCTTAATTTCCAAATAGGTGACATGGTCTGTGTCATTTCCTTCTGGTCACTTTTGCCAGAAGTTCATCCTCCCCATCCTCTTCAGTCATCCTGTAGACTGAAGAACTGGACTCATAAAGACCTTTAGTCATACTGACAGAGTCGACTACTCAATCGGTTGTTTTATTTATTTATTTTTTATTTTTATTTTTTGGCCAGGGCTGGGTTTCAACCCATCACCTCTGGTATATGGGGCCAGCGCCCTGCTCCTTTGAGCCACAGGCGCCGCCCACAATCAGTTGTTTTAATTCAATGACTTTTCTTCCCTGAATTGACCAGTTTTACCAAAAGGCTTACAGAGATAATGTCTGGGAGACAGCCTTGGGCTGGAAGTGAAGACATCTATGTTTTTATTTTATCTCCACAAACTGCTCCCAGAGCTTAAGGAAGAGTTAAACACCCTACTGGGCTGGGAGTGAGGACACCTGGACGGAGAGGAAGAGTGGGAAAGAGGGGAACCTAATCCAAAACGTTGGGAGAGGGGTAGCACAGGTGACAGCCACACCAAGCATGACCACCACCCCACAGATACATCTGAAGGAGTGTCTGCAATGAACATTTGTATTTAAGTGTTCTATTATACCATTCCTTATGTAAAGAACAAAATATCTGGGTCTGACTCGGGGCTCACTCCTTTGAAAGTTGAATGAGGCAGGAGGATCTCTTGAAGACTTGGAGACCAGCCTGAGCAACACAGCCAGACCCTATCTCCACAAAAAGTAGAAAAATTAGCCAGCCATGATGGCTCACATCTGTAGTCCCAGCTACTCTGAATCTGAGGCTAGATGATCACTTGAGCTCAGGAGCTTGAGACCAGCCTGAGCAAGAGCAAGACCCTTGTCTCTACTAAAAATAGAAGAATTTAACAGCACAGGACTAGTGCCTGTGGTCCCAGCTACTCTACAGGCTGAGGCAGGAGGGGTGCTTGAGCTCAGGAGTTGGGGTCTGCCCTGAGCTATAAGGACACCACTGCATTTCAGCCTGAGCAGCAGAATGAGACCCTATCTTTAAAAAAATAAAATTAAAAAAAAAAAGAACAGAATATATAGGAGTTGTTTTAATTATTTATTTTATTTATTTATTTTTTTTTTAAGACAGAGCCTCAAGCTGTCATCCTGGATAGAGTGCCGTGGCATCACAGCTCACAGCAACCTCCAATTCCTGGGCTCAAGCGAGTCTCCTGCCTCCGCCTCCCAAGTAGCTGGGACTGCAGGCATCTGCCACAACACCCGGCCATTTTTTGGTTACAGCCGTCATTGTTGTTTGGCGGACCTGGGCTGGATTTGAACCCGCCAGCTCACGTGTACGTGGCTGGCGCCTTAGCACATTGAACCACAGACGCCCAGCCGAGTTGTTTTATTTTAAGGTGTAATATTCCTATTCCCAAAATGAGCTTTGTCTCTATTTCTTAGTTTAATCTTCCTCCTTTTCTTAACTCTTATGATCATTGGAATGGACATAGTTGTTAAAATTTACCCCATTAGACAATTCTTGTGCATTTTATTGTATATAAATTTTATTCAATAAAGTTGATTTTATCATTTTTGTTAAAAGTGAGAAAAAGCCTGATTTGTCAGGGCTAGACAAGAGAAAACATGTGGGAGCAGGGAGAGGGTGAGAGGACTCCATAGTAATGTGGGGAGGAGATGTTGGTGGCATGGGTCATGGGTCATGATATTTGCTGGTCAATTACTACAGGACAGGAGAGGAAAATGTGACTGCAAGGGTGACTCCAAGATTTTTTTATATCAGCAACAGGAAGGATGTAGCTGCAGTTATGGAGATGGGGAAAACTATGGAAGGAAGAGATTTAGAGAGAAGTTAAAGACTTGGGTCTTGATCATGTTTCGTTTGCAACAGCTATTCAGCTTCCAAAGATACTGAGTAGGCAGAAGAACATGTAAGTCAAGAATACAGGGAAGATGTTGAGGCTAAAAGTAGAAATTTAGCAGTTGTTAATTTATAAATCATACTTAAAACCATAGAACTAGCTCAGATCACCCGGGGAGAGGTCCAAGTACCACACTCATGGTACAGTGAGAGCTTAAAGAAGAGGGAACAGCAGAGGAGATAGAAAAGAAACTCTCAGAGAGAAGGAAGGAAAACCTAGAAAATATGCCAGCTGCAAGCCTCATGAAGAAGTGTTTCAAAACGAGAAAATGACTGGCCAGGAGAGGCACTGTTGGTAGCTCCAGTTGATGACTACTGAGAATCAGCCGTGTGATTTAGCAGCACAGCAGTCCTTGGTGACCTCGACCAGAGCAGTGCAAGTGGACAGGCAGGAAGGCGAGCCTGAATAAAGAGGATTTAAAGAGAATGTGAGGAAAACAACCAATGTGTCCATCAATGAATGATGGATAAACAAGATGTGGTATAGCCACACCATGGAATATTATTCAGCCATAAAAGGGTGAAGACTGAGACATGCCACAACACAAATGGGCCAGGAAAACATGATGGTGAGTGACAGAAGCCAGCCACAAAATACAATTAATTGCACACTTCCAGCTATATGGGACATCCAACATTGGTAAGTCCATAGCATCAGAAAGTCCGCCAGTGCTGCCAAGGGCCAAGGAGACCTGGAAGAGAGGGGTGGGGGGTGGAAAGCTCCATGGGCAGAGGATTTCCATGTTCTGAAACTAGATAGGGCTGATGGTGGTGTGACATTGTCAATGTGCTTGATGTCACCAAATCATACCCTTTAAAACGGTTACAATGGTGAATTTTACGTTATGTGTATTTCACCACAAGTTTTAAAAAAGGTCTTAAGAGAATGGGAGGAGAGAGATTGAAGACAGCAAAAAAGGAAGTTGCATATAAAAAGGAGAGAAGCAGGGGAGGAACTCTAACCAAGGTCAAGGAAAGTTTGTGTGCTGTGCAGAATGAATGAGCAAAGGAAAATATGATGGCTCAGGGGAAAAAGGAAGGAACTGTTGGATAGTGAGCTTGAGCAGAGGAGAGAGGGGATCTGTCTCATAAGCAGAGGTTTGCCTCTGCCGGGAGCCCAGGGGAATGGAGGATGGAGGGGGTGTGCCCACAGAGGAAGCCTGCAGGTGGGTAGGTGATGCAGAAGTAAGCACTCGTAAAAGTCTCCTCTCAGCCCCCAGAGCTGGAGAGAGTGGCCCAGAGAAACGCAGTGCAATGGCCGAAAATCAGGGAGAGCGACTGAGCATCTATTTCAAGTGAGCCACGGGGGGTGGCATCCTGCTGCCACCACCTCCAGCTAAGGGGGAAGATGTGGAGCAGGGCCCTCCAGGGTTTACACAGATTGTGGCTGAGCCAACTGTGATGGTTATTTCATGTCAACTTGACTGGACTGCAGTGCCCAGATATTTGGGCAAACATTATCAAAATGTTTCTGTGAGGGTGCTTTTGGAAGAGACTAGCATATAAAGGGGTAGACTTTGATACAGCAGATTGCCCTCCTCCAGGTGAAGTGGGCCTCATGCAGTCAGTTAATGTGGTGTGATAAAACAAAGACTGCCCTCCCTCTCCCCCTCCCCCACTGCCCCCATGCCCTGAGCAAGAAGAAATTCTGCTGGCAGGTGGCCTTCAGACTTGGCTTGCAACATAAACTCTTCCTAGGTCTCCAGCTCAACAAGCCACCCCGTAGATCTTGAACTTGCCAGCCTCCATAGTCAATTTCTTTAAACAAATCTCTTTATACAGAGCTGTGCACCACCCATGACTCTTTAGCCAATGATGGACTGCATATGAAACCGTGGGTCCTGTAAGATTACAATGGAGCTACAGAGAAACGTATACCTCCTGGAGATGTCATAGCTATCCTACAGTCGTACACGATGCATTCCTCACCTGCCTATGGTGATGCTGGAGTGCGCAGACCCACCGCACTGCCAGTCATGTGAAAGCACAGCGTGGATAGTTATACACAGCTCATAATCCTTGACAGTGATAATAAGTGACTGTGTAACTGGTTTAAGAATTTACTACATTGTACTTTTTATTTTAGCATGTACTACTTCTACTTATAAAAAAAAAATTCAAACGGCCTCAGGCAGGCCCTTCAGGAGGTCTTCCAAAAGAAGGTGTTGTTGTAGGGGATGACGGCTCCTTGCAAGTGACTGCCCTGAAGACCTTCCAGCAGGGCAAGCTGTGGAAGTGGAAGACAGTAACATCCCGACCATGGGCAGGCCTAGGTGAATGTGTGTTTGTGGGTTTTTTTAATAACAAAAAGTTTACAAGGTAAAAAAACATTAAAAATTTAAAAAATAGAAAAATGTATATAATGAAGCTATAAAGAAAGAAAGTACTTTTGTACAACTATACAATGTGGTTTAAGCTATGTTTGTTTGTTTGGCAAAAAAGTAAAAAAGTCTGTAAAAAGGTTAGAGTTTATAAAGTTTTACACTGTGCTAAGGTTCCTTATTGAAGAAGGAAAAGTATTTTTGTAAACAGAGGGTAGCCCAAGTGTGCAGAGGCCTGAAGCGCGCAGCGGCATGAGTGCTATCCTAGGCTTTCACGTTCACTCACCCCTCACTCACTCACTGAGCCAGAGCAACTTCTAGTCCTGAAAGTTCCACTGGTCGTTTAGTACACTATACAGGTGTGCCATTTTTTATCTTTTATACAGTACTGTCTGTTTTCTGTCCTGAGATTTGTTTAGATACACAAACACCACTGTGTTATAATTACCTGCATGCAGCATTCAGCTCAGGCATGTGCTACGCAGGTGTGCAGCCTTGGTGTGTAGTCAGCCACACCAGCTGGGCAGGTGTGCGTGCACCCTGCAATGGTCAGCAAGAATAAAGCCCCCTAACAACTCATCTCCAAATGCATTCTGGTGGTAACTGCACACAGATCCCATTGGTTGTGTTTCTCTGAATGGCCCTAATACATCAGCCAAGTGCAAAGAGGTGAGAGAGAAGGAACACAGGTGTTTACAGTGACTGAGGGTGCAATTTCAGCTGGATGAGAAGAAAAGTGAGGGTCTGAGATGGGTGAGGTAAATCACTGGGGACGTTCAGGGGACTGTGATCCCGAGGGCTTGCAGGACTGTTGGCAATGGAGCACTACTACGAGAGGGCTCTAAATCAACTGTAAACACTTTCCAGTTAGCCTTACACACATAAATGCCAAAACAGCTGTTCTCATTTTTCTCCAGATTTCCAATCGCAAGGCTGTGGCTGCGAAGGCATGGTGGCCTGTGCCACACCTCCCTCCTGGAACCCAGGCTGGAGGCAGCCTCAGATGTGGGGTTGGAGGGGAACAAACTTCTCTTAGAAGTGATACAGGGCAGATCTGGAGAAAGAAGGGCAGGAGAGAGCCAGGCACGCTGCACACAGCACCGTGGAGGTCCAGGGATAACCCCACAGCCCTGGAGGGTCCAGAGGATGACTGAAAATTCCATCCAGGTGCCCACTAGGGGTCACCTAGCCCGGAGCAAGGGAACCCCTCGGCAGGGGTGATGACAGCCTAGCATGCAGAGAAAGTAAGCTAAGTTCCCATCCAGCGGCCAGGCAGCCATCCCATCTCCTCCCAGTTAGCTCAGAGAACCAACCACCTGAGGATGATGCCTTGATGTTCCAGAAACTTCTTCCTGTCCCGGGACTTCTCCAGGAGGAGAAGGATTTCTCAGAGACTTCTTCTGACGGTCAGGAAATTGTGAACACGGGGAAAGGCCTGATAGAAACTTTGAGGTGATTGAGAAATGTAGCAAAAAGAGGCTTTCGTTTTTAACCAGAAAATACAGAATTACCTTGAGTGGTGAGATTGTTTTTCTGACTGGAAAAGGAATGTGATTGTTATGGAGATTGTTCCCGCTGAGAGGAAAAGGCTCTCCTGACAGATTCCAGAATCTGGTCGCCCCTCTGCGTCCCAGCTGGGGCTGAGTTCTGGCTGCTGTACCTCAAATGGAGCGAGGGTCTATGAAGCTGCTCCGCCTGCTGCCGCAGAGGTTGACGTCCTAAAACAATATTGGGATGGGAAGAGACCCAGGCCACCTAATCTAGGGTTCTCAACCTGGTGACTGGTTGTCACATCCGGGAGGTGGCTGGCATCTGGTGGGTAGAGGCCAGAGATGTAGCCAACGTCCTCCCCTGCACAGGACAGCCCCCACCCCCACCCCCAGGGAAGAATTGTGTGACCCTAAATATCAATAGTGCCAAGGCTGAGAGACCCGTGGAATCCAAGCTCCTATCTGGGCATGCATTTCCTCAGAGAAACTCCCTCCGTGGCTCGGTCAGTTCAGCTTCAGAACTGCCGAAGTAATTTCCCCGCTGGGCAGAGGCCTGATTTTTTCCCAGCTCTGCCTGAGCCCAGAGGCTCAGCTTCCTAAACCACTCTGTCGTGTGCTGGGGTCCGTGAAAACAGGGACATGGCACTGGTGGTATTATGAATGCCCACATGGTGGGATGTGAGTTCTCTTGAAAGATCCCATTCCCATAACTCTCTCCCACCAGCCTGCTCCAGCGCCTGGACTCCATCCCTGAGAAGCCCTTGTAGACGAGAGCTTCCCTCCTCCAGGAGCAGCACGAGAAAATGCAAGCACCCCATGCAGATTGGAAGCAACTACCCCACAAATTAGTCTCAGAATGGCCCTGCCTGTTGACCTTGGCCCAGGTTCCTGACCCCCTGTGCCTCACTGTCCTTGTCTGTAAAATAGAAATAATAATAATTACCCCACATCATGGGTTGTCATGAAGACTCAATGAGGGACTGTGTGTGAGGACTTCGAATGGCGCCTGGCACACAGTTTAGACAGGTATAATACGCGGCTGTCCTTAATGGTGCTTTCAAGTATTCACGGGGAGAAATCATCTGTATGGGCCCTTTAAGAAGCCTGGCACAAACCCAAGTTTAAAAGAAATAGCAACAACAAAAGTGCAGTTTCTGCAGTTCCTTTTCAAATAAGACAAACTATTCAAAACTGAACAAGAATAAGAAGTTGAAGAGTTGAAAGCGGCGAGTGACGGACTACTAACTTGGTTGCCAAGGAAACTCTCCAGGTTGAAAAAAAAGGTGGTGGTGGAGAAGGATGCAGACTCAGGAAGTAGCTCCTGGAACTTCTGTCCTGCAAGCAAAGAGGCTCACGGGGCATGTGAGAGCTAACCCATGGGTTTGGGAGAAAGCAGAAGTATCAGCAGAAAGCCAGCTCCTCTCTGATAGAGCCAGGCAAATCTACTCTGGATGGCCAGGGAGATAAGTTAGACACTGCCCTGATCCATTGCAAACGAGTTCTCAGGTTCAGAGGACGCTGAAAGCAGCCTGACTGGTGGAAGTTGTCTGAAGGCTGTTTGGGTCCTTAAGAGGAAAGTGGGGGAAAGTTACTATTTCTCCAAAGAAGAAGGGAGAAAAAAGAGCATAAGATTAGCAGTAAGTACCTAGATGGTGATATTTCTGGAAAAGTATTTCCCTATAGTCTTACCAATTTGTTGTAGATATTTTTTTTCTCATCATGATAAAATACACGTAACATAAAATTTAACATTTCTAAGTCTATAATTCAATGGCATTACTGCACTTAAAATGCTGTGCAGCCATCATCACTCTCTAATTCCAGAAAATGTTCACCACCCCTATAGGAAGCCAAGTTAGTAATCACTCTCATCCGCCCCCAGCACCCTGGTTGCCATTAGTCTGTTTTCTGTCTCTAGGGATATATGGATTCTGGCTGTTTCAAATAACTGGGATCGCACAATATGTGACCTAACACTTTCCTTTCTTCTCCTTCTTCTTCTTTTGCTTGATGTGTTTTCCAGATTCCTCCATGTTGTAGCTCGTATTCAAACTTTACTCTTTTATAGCTCTTGATACATCCTAAACATTATACATTACAATAACGACAGCTATAATTTAGAGGGTGCCTACCAGGTGCCAAGTATATTGCTAGAACTCTTTTATCTTCATCATAACTTTATGAAGGAGATATTCCCCAGGTACAGATGCAGAAATTGAGGTTCAGGAAGGTTAAGTGTTTTGTCAAGTCATAGTCAGCAGAGCTGGAAATTGGACCCAGGTGTCTTGGATTCCAGTTCTGTCCTCTTTCTACTAAGCCAGCTATTTCTCATGTTGCCAAATTACTTTTCAAAGGGGCTGACAGCAATGTTTCTCTCTTAGCTCTATTCTTCCCAATTCATTTGGCAAAAATCTGTAATAATTAAATGATGCAGCTGGTATGAAAATAGGTTAAACATAGAGTACCACGTACACCAGCAATTTCACTCAAGGTACATACACCAGAGAATTGAAGACAGGAGTTTAAACAGCAACTTGTACAAAATATTCATGGTAGCACTGCTCCCAATAGCCCAGAGGTGGACACAACCCAAATGTCCAACAACGGATGGATGGAAAACAACATGTGTATATTTATACAACGGAATATTATAATGTATAATGTTTAGGATGTATCAAGAACTATAAAAGTCATGTTATTTAACTAACAATTTCTGCTCTTGAAAACCTATACCAAGAGAATCAAGTTCACCATTACAAATAAGAAAATATCTCTCCAAATATATGCCCTATTATGGATGAGTCAATAGTACCATTCTTACACAAGAAGGAGATAAAGAAAATCCACAATTTTTCAGCGCCAGGTCTGCCCTGGTTCTGGGTTAACTTCCTGACATCCTCATTGACTCATGACACGTGCATTTGTTGAGCCGCTTACTGACCTAATCACTGGTGATATAGCACTGAACAGCATAGATACACTCCCTGCCCCGAGGAAGCTAATATTCTAGCAGGAAAGAAGGACAGTAAACAGTCGAGAATATCAGCTACCATTTACTGAGCCAATGCTTTGTGCCAAGCCTATTCTCAGCTAGGGATTGGCAAACTACAACCTGTGTGCCCAATCAGGCCCATGGCCTGTTTTTGTAAATAAAACTTCCCTGGAAGGCAGCCACACCTCCTCCTTCACGTATCATTACCCAAAGCTGCTTTTGCACAACACCTGCGAGCTGAGTAATTGAGACCACACGGTGCGCAAAACCTGAAGTGTTTACTATTCAGCCCCTTAGAGGAAAAGTGCACCAACTCCTGTTCTGAGCTCAGCACCCCTCAGATGTTGGCACGGTACAGACTCTTAGTATGCCCATTTTGCAAATGAGGAAACAGGACACAGAAAAAGAAAGGCACTTGCTGAAAATCACACATGTAGGAAGCCAACCAAATCTGTAATATAAGCTGGCTATAAACTCCTGCTCTACAACCTAGGCTATTTTGCCTACCCACTTAAATACAGGATCATTTTGTTACCACTGCAAAAAGTGCTGCACAGAAATAAAGGAGGTCGCGCTTTACTGACCTATAAAGCCAAGGGTAGGATTTGAAGGTGAACCAGAGCCAGCGGGGTAGAAGGCGGACGATTTCCAGGTGTGAGGAATGAGGCCAAAGCAGGCGCATGCGGTGAACAGCGGAGGCAGAGACAGACCGACGGGCGGCAGAGGCAGCGGGCAGACAATGCAGGGCCTGGCGTGTTGAAGATTCTGAACTTTAAGAGCAAAGATGAGCCACTGAATGGTCTCATTCAATAACATGATAATATTAGATTTGCCTGTTTCCAAAGATGACTCTTGACAGTGTAGAGACAGGATCGGAATGCGGAGGAGGCTAAGAGCAGGGCAGACCCGTTAGAAACCAGTACCCATTAGAAACTGGACTTGAGTACTGGTTTCTAATGGGTCTCTCCCACTCTTGGCCTCCTCCGCATTCCGATGAGGACAATACTAGATTGACTGGGTCTAGCACAGTGCAGGGGAGAGAAGCAGGCAGGTTCAGAGGGGACGGACACGAAGAACCAACAAGGCCTGGTGACTAACTGGGTGTGGTGGGAGAGAGGGCAAGGGTCAGGGTTAGTCTTCAGGTTTCTGGCGTGGATACGCAGCATGTGTTGCTTCTAGGATGTTGCTCTGGGTGGGAACTGTAAAATAAAAGCTGCGGAGCTAGTTTGGAAAGAAGGGAATTACAAGAGAGAAAGATGTGCCTAAAGGAATCTTTGGGAGTTTGTCAGGAGTGACTCCCTGGTGAAGATGGCGAGGACACTCCAGAGCGAGGCCCCTTCCGCCCACACCTGCGCCAGCAAGACGAAGATAACCCGTCCTGCCTCTGTCCTCACCTGACCTTACCAGCAAATAAAGTCCCACGCTTTCACGTCCCAAGTCACAGCTCTGCATCCTGGCTGCAAAGGAGGCTGGGAGATGCAGTTAGTTTCTGGTTTATGTTTTGGTTTCTATACTGGGGAAAAATTGGACGTGGAAAACGTGTTCTGAAGATTCTGGGCTGCTTCAAAGGGCACACATCTCCCTCAGCAGATGGCTGGGATTAAGGTTAGGGTTAGGTATTAGAGTTAGGTCACTGAAGAGGAAAACCCCAGAGGAGAAGCTGGTTTGGGAGAGGAAATGGAGGTGCACTTTTGGATCATTGAATGTTCAGTGCCTGTGCCATCCAGGAGCAAGCTGGCAGGATCTGATTTAATCCTCACAGCAAACTACAAAATCTGTATCATGATCCTTGTGTCCTAATGTCACCTAATAAGAACTTGAGGGGAACGGGACATGAATGCAGGGTATTGTGGCTCCACCAGCGGGGGCTTCTTCCTATCACAGTCTCCCAACTTTATCATCATCCTTTTAACTTCTGCCCATCTTTGGCTAATGTCATTAATACTTTTAATTCTATTTTTATTGCTCCCTAGTCTGACAAACACTATGAAAATATCACCATGTGTCCCTATCGAACAGCAAGTCACCAGAGCTCCCTGAAAGTCATGTGGAGGAATGAGTCAAAAGCAGGCGCACTCAGTGACCAGCGTCGCTAGAGACAGACCGACTGGTTCTCTGCTCCATCTTCTCTGCTAACGTAGACCTGGGCGGTGTGCCTGTGAGAAGATACCTTCTGAATTGTGGTTTTCAAACAAAACTGAAGCAGGCAGTGTTTCCCTTGGCACTCCCCAAAACCCCTGTTCATATAGTTCTTTCCGTATCTCCTGTCCCAATTTCTGTGAGATCTCAGTAAACCAAGGCAGCTGAAGTTTCTCTTGCTATAGGGTTAAAGCTTTAATGCAATTACCCCCTCACGGGGTGTCTGCATTTCCAAGAATGTTAAATCACCAGTTTAAGGAAGCAATTGGAAAGACAGCTTTGGGGGGTTTATTTTTTTCGTTTTCTCTTTCCTACTCTTTTTAATCACCCTTTAAATCACCACCAAAATTTCCTCAGCCTTCTAGAGGAGTTGACTCAAGGAAGTCTATCACATTCCACCAATCTTGTCTACAGAAATGTCATATTGATGCTACAGTTTATATAAAAATGAAAAGGACATATAATTCGGCCAAAACAATTTTGAAGAAAAACAATTGAAAGTCTTATGCCACTTGGATATCAAGGCTTACCTGTAAAGCTGTTGTAATCGACACAGTGTCGTACCACCAGAGGAAGAGTGGAGATATGGACACACGAACATGATCAGTTCATGTTCAGTAAGTTGGTTCAAAGTGGGAAAGGATGGTCCTTTCAACAAATGCTGCTCAGCCAAGTGAATATACACACAAAAAACCCACCCCTCTTCCTTCACCTCACACCACACACAAAAACTAGCTCAAAATGGATCATAGGCCAAAACAGAAAACTATAAATCATCCAGAAAAAAGTCCTAGAAAACCTTTGTGACCTGGGGGTAAACGGCAACAATAAAAGGACATATTGATGAAATGGACCCTATCAAAATTGAAAGCTCTTGTTCTTTGAAAGAAAGATACTATTAGGACAATGAAAAGGCAAACCCCAGATCAGGAGAAAATTATTTCAAATATCGAGTGATTTGTCTTCTTGGGATTGAGTTGTAAACAGATTTATATCTTTTTAATACAAGGCCATCATCAAATATATACATATATATGTATCTAATATAGTTTATAACTCACTCATAGTAAGTCAAAACACTTGATGTTTTTTAATGGTCAAAGGTTTTCAACCAACTTCACTAAAAAGGAAATACAAATGTCCCACAAACACATGAAAAGATTCTCAGCATCATTAGTCATCAGGAAAATGCAAATTAAAAGCACAATGAGGTAACACCATACACCCACCAGAAGGACTAAAATTAAAAAGGCTGGCAATACCATGTTGGAAAGAAAGTGGAGCAACTGGGGGTGTAAAATTGTGCTTTGGAAAACAGTTCGGCAGTTTCTTAAAAAGTTAAACATATACTTAACATATGACCCAGAAATTCTGCTTCTAGATATCTACCCAAGAAAAATGAAAACATATGTACTCAGATGATTTGTATATAAATGCTCATAGCAGCTTTCTTTAGAGGAATTGTGTTGTATCTGTACAACTAAAACTCTCCACAGCAATACAAAGGGAATATACAGTGGTATGTGCAATAATAACACAGATGAGCCCTGAAAATATTATTATTAGGTCTCAGTCATTTTTTCATGGTGACTCAAAGATGAAAGAAATACACAAAAATTCAGTTTATTAAGTCATTAGATCCACAACAACTTCAAAATAATGGTTCCCATGGCCTCCAACAGATTTGTGTTTTGCTCAAACATTTAAAACAACCATGGTGGTGCTCCACGAGATTGCTACAATGTCCCTGGAAACCTCAGGAGAGTTTGGGAACTGCAAAGCTGAGCTAATCTCTACTGAGTAAAGAAGAACAACGGTTGCCCAGAGCTGGGGGAAAGTAACATTAGGAAACTTTCTAGGGTGATGGAATTTTCTAAATTTTGATTGTGGTGCTACTTACATACTCACTTACATTTGTCAAAATTGCATGAAAATGTATTCCTGAAATGGATGTCTTGAATTTGTTGAGACTTGAAGTTTTCTGGGATGCCCTATCATTATCATTAAATAATAATTTAAAAGCACCTTCTACATAGCCTACATGGCTACCACTTATGAACATATGCTTTTCTAGTGGACACAGTAATTAACACTGTTCACCTTTATAGCATGAAATTGCCCCAACTCTGTAAAACAGATATGATTAGCTTTGTTGTACAGATCTGGAAACTGAGGCTCAGAGCTGTTAAGTGAATGTATCTGTCACCCAGGTACTAAGCAGAGACAGTGGGACTTATGTTCCAGTCTGTCCCCCCAAACATCTCCTGGACTTTACTATGACTCTCTGACTAGACATGAGATCTGAGTATCGTAAAAAAGCAGAACCATATTATGGGAATTTGGACTTCACCATATGCCAGACTAGAATAGATGATGTCGTTTGTTTTTTAAAGAAACGTGAGAGGAAAACCTTCTGGGAGGCACTCTTTCTCATAGTTATTCTTTTAGACTTTAGGTAAAGAAAATATGAGAGACATTTATTACTATAATATCAATAGTCATCAAAATGTATTTTGGGGTTTTCTTCCTTACTTTCCTCAAGTTTTGTGCTTTACCCATTTAACACCACTTGCAACAAATTTTTTTCTAGCTAAAGCCATTTTTTTAATCTTCGGAACATTTCCTATAAGCAATAGTTTGGTCATATCTTGGGATGTAAGGCTGGAAGGGGCTCAGACATCTGCCAATTTATCCTGCTTTGTAGCAGGTAGTTTTGTGCCTGGGATGAGCTGAATTCATGCTGTTTATAAGCCCCCAGAAGGTATTGGGATAGCAGTCTCAGAAATACCCCCCAGTGCCAGGGAACTCTTCTTTGGGTGTGACATAAATCTTACATTTTTCAGTTTCAGCTCATCTCCTCTTTCTTTGCATTTCCACAGCTGATCACAGTTTCCATTCTGGATCAAGATGCCCCTCGATGCCTTGTCAAACCCTTTGTCCAGGTATTGTCCATCTCACACAATGCCTGCTGGCCACCCAGTGTTACATGATGCCTCCCGCAACGACTTCGGCATCCAGGGTCACAGCCCGAGTGTCCTCGGAAGGGAGTCTCTTCATAACTACACTGACCAACTGTCCTGGTCTCCTGGTCCAGACTGGTGTACACCTGTTGTCTGTCCAGTTATTAAAAGGCCCCCTTTCTTTCACCCTCAACAGCTTAAAAAAGTATACAATCCCCTTATTTATATGTTATAAAGAATCAGGGTGAGTTCTCTGAACCTCTCAGCTTATGGTGCCTCACATACTAATGCAGTGATCAGAAACTAGACAGAGTGAGTCTGGGCAGAGTTTTCTAGAACTGTGCAGGGCAGCCCGGCAGCCAATCACACATGTGGCTTTTGAGCACTTGATCTGTGGCTAGTCCTGCAATGTGCTGAATGTGCAAAATACACTCCAAATTTCAAAGACTTAGTACAGAAAAGAATGTAAAATAGCACGTTAATTATTTGTATATTGAAATTATATTGTGAATGTGTCTGGTTAAGTATAATATTAACATAATTAAAATCTGTTATTAAAATTATTTTACTTTTTTAATGTGGCTGCTAGAAAATTTAAAATTATGTATGTGGTTTTCACCATGTTCCTAATGGATGTTTCTGCTCTAGACTCAGCAGACCATTCCCAGGAGTGGTCTTGCTACTGACTTTTCCTTCCTTCCTCATATTAACACTGGGCTATCAAAGGGTGGATAGTGACAGTTTTAGGTATGACTCCCCCCCAAGATGGTATTTGCCTAGTGACCATGGCCTTTGATGGTGTGCACCTGGGGTCACAGGGTTCACCCTGCAGGGGCTACCAGGGGTCATCTTAGGCTGGAGTGTTGAGATGCACTCATACTGCAGCCTTGAACTCCTGGGTTCAAGCAATCCTCCCACACCCAGAATCCTGAATTTATATTTGGGTAAGAATGCATTTTTTCTTTCATCAATTGGGCTAAATGTACATCTGAGCTCCCAGGCCTTTGTCACCCCTCTATCCACCTACTATTGGACCTTGAGATACAGGCTGCCTCCAGGACAGGAGTATGACCTTGGGTAAAGCAGCCTTCTTTGGCTGAAAGCTGTAAGCTCCACAGCCGGAGAAATGACGGCTCTGTCTAGTGAAGTTGAAAATGTAGGTGTTTAATCACCCAGTGATTCGGCATCCGGGGATGTGCCTTAGAGAAACTCTCGGGCATCTTGCAAAGGGACATGTGCTGGGATTCACACAGCAAAGTGAGGGCAAAGTAGAGACAATATAAAATACTCATGACTAGGAAAACGGGTACACAGACTGTTGGACGTCCTGATCGTTCCTGTTACGACCTCTCTTGTCCTGCACGGGTCACCAAAGTCCCACTTGCAGCTGAGAAACCTCTGAAAGAACCCAAAACAGTCAGTGTAGTTCAGTTTGAACCCAATAAGGGAGCAATCGGTAAGGCATATAAGGATGTAAAACTGGTGATGGACTGTCTTGCCATTTGTGATGAGTGCTGTGCTACAGAAATGGAGACACTGCTGAATGAGAATGGAGAATTCACTGTTGGAACTGAAGGGAAAACATTGCAGTAACGAAAGACATGGTCAGTGTGAAGCGACTCAGAACACACTACGTGTGGGAGAAGTTGTTCCGAATGTAACTGAACCCCCCTTCGGCCTGGGCACGCGTGTACAGTATTTGAACATGCATTCCATGTATGGGAAGGAGATGAACAGAGATCGTTCTTTAGTTTCCCTGGGGTAGTCACCCCATTCAAATGTTCCGTCCTCCCAGTGAGCCAAAACCAGGAGTTCATGCCATTTGTCAGGGACTTCTCGGAAGCTCTGACCGGGAACGCGGGTCCCACAAAGTAGACATTTCCTCTGGGTCAACTGGAAGACGTTATGCCAGGACTGCTGAGGTCGGTGTGGCTTTTGGCATCGCCATTGACTTTGATACTGTGAACAAGACCCCTCACACTGCAGCTCGGAGGGACAGAGACTCAACGGGGCAGACAAGAGCAGAGGTTTCTGAACTGCCTGGTGTCGTCGAGATCCCGCAGCATCGCGGGGCTGATGTGGAGGCCAGGTATCCTCTCTTTGAAGGGCTAGAGACTGGGGAAAAAGGGACAATTGGAGAATGAGGACAATTTTAGCAACTTTTGACCACTTGTTAAAAAATAACTCTCATCACATCCACTTTACAGAAGAAAACAGCATGGTGATTGCTCCCAGGAACTGTTATTTCCTCCTCAGCGGCTGAGGAGGAAATTTTATCCCAACAATTAAAATTGAAGGAATTCTGAGAAAAAAAGGGGGCTATTTAAGTTTAAGGATGCGATTCTTTATAGCTGTTGTGAGATTAGACTAAGTTTATACATATCAATGTGCATTGTCTCAAATATGACATTGCTGAGGGTTTGGGGGGTTTTTTCTGGGGGTGGGGATTTGCAGTTTTTGGCCGGGGCTGGCACCCTACTCCTTTGAGCCACAGGAGCTGCCCAACATTGTTGAGTTTTTTCGTGTTTTTTTTAAACAAAGTTTTAGGAAGGCATGTGTATATATCATCCATATTATACCATTTACTGAATTTGAAACACAAAGGTAAACTAACATATTGATACATGGCTTCTGTGTCTGTGAAGTATTAGAAAAACCTGTAAGAACATAAATTTAGAGAGGTGGTGGCTTTCAAGGGGAGCAGAGAGGCCAGGAGACCCATGAAGGGGGAGAAAATGGAAACTTAACATTATCCACAATGATTTCTCTCTTATTTTTTAAAAATACAAAGCACACCCAACACTTAGCATTCATTAATTCAGGGGAGATTACACTGGTTTATGTTTCTTATCTGTACTTTGTCGCGTGTTTTTAACTCTTCAAAAGTTCGTAAGAAATAAAAGAAGAATCCAGCCTGAACTCTTGGCCTGTTGCCTGACTGGTACCCTGGGAAAGGCCATGACAGACTTCTGGCCCAAAGAGTCTCTTGGTAACCTCCAACAGCAGCAGTCACAGGCACGTACACACAGGGAGGGCTTCAGATCTTTCAGCCACTTGGTGAGCCAGATCAGACAGACTGGACTAACAATCTCAGATATCCACCAGGTCTTCTTGTAATAGACCAGCTGTTACATGGTGGCAGAGCTGACCACCACTGTGAACTCCCATGTCCAGGGAGACTGAAATATCTTGGGCATCACAGATGGCAAGTGGACAAGGGTGGATCTCAGGCCTCAACCTTCCCAGAGCTAGGCTACCAAAAGTTCCTCTTAGAATTAATTTTGTGATGCCTTTAATCTCATACGATAAATTAAAAATCACGCTAGAAACTGTAGATAAAAAAAATAAAGGGTGATATCTATCACTGGGCTCAAAGTGCTAACTTTCTAGCAAGATATATACTCACAGACAGAGGTCCTAGTGTGGTACAACAAGTCCCAACATGGTGCAAATAGTAACTATGAACTTTGGTAGATACATAACGTACTATTAGAACAAGGAACAAAGGGAGAGGCTTTGCAGAGAAAGTGACATTTGAGCTGGGCTTTACCAAGATGTGATTTTTCCTGATTTAAAAAAGAGAAGAAAGATAATTCCAGGCAGAAAGATCCACCCATAACCAATCCCAGTGGCATGGAGTATATTACTGAGGGATAGGGTACCAGAAATGATGCTGGAAAGGTAGGTCGGGGGCCTTGCTTATGAAAGTGTTTAATACTGTATTCGTCAGGATGAGCCAGGGTGTGCTGCAATAACAACCACATTCTTAGATGTCTGTGGCTTACATGGCAAAGGCTTATTTCTCACTCACAGAAAGCCCGAGGCAAACTCCACCTCTATAGCCTCTAGACAAGGATTGTTGCTTACCTCTTACAGCCTCTGGCGGCCCTAGCTGTCCCCTGGCCTGTGGTAGCATCACTTTAGTGTCCTCCATCTTCAGATGGCCCTCTGTGTCTGTGTCCAAGTTTTCTTCTTTTTATAAAGGGATCAGTCAGATTGGATTAGGACCCATCCACATGACCTCATCTTGACTGGATTACCTCTGAAAAGACTGTTTCTAAATAAGGCCACGTGCAAAAGGGCGAAGAGTTAGGATTTCAACTTAGCTTTTAAGGGGACACAGTTCAACCTATAGAACACACACAGAGTCTCCAAGGTCACCACAGCAGGACAAGAGAAAGCTGGGGAATATTTTCAAGGGCTGGGACAGAAAGTGGCTCCTATCACTCTTGTCCATCTTCTAGGGACCAAACCTGGTCACATGGGCCTAGCCTAAGCGCAAGGGAAGTGGGAAGAGCAGGGAGCCCCCGGCTATCTGGCCCATTCACAGAGTTCTCTGTGCCTTCCATGTTCAGGAGTCCCCAGACTTTCTCCTTCAAGCAACAGGAAGCAGCGGCCATGGAGACGGATTAGCAAGGACAGTTCAGAGAACTAGACCAGGTAGGACGCTGCAGGAATTACACCGAGGGCCAGTGATAAAGACCTGCAAGTGGGCTGCAGTGGGAAGAAGAGGGACGAAAGAGCTTTGATGAATCCGACGGAGACAAAGGAGAAGGAACCACGTTTCAGACTTCCAATCCCTTCACATGAGCAGAGTAAAGAGTTTACACCAAACAAGTACTTTTTGCTTTGGAGAAATTCTTCTGAATAATTTGCAAATCTCCAAAACCAGATAATTTTCCTAAAATTGCCTATACTGTGGATATCACTGAAGCTAGTGCAGATTTTCACGTGACAAAGCCTGGGAAGGAGATGAAGGAGCAAACTCAAACCTGAAATAGCTCACTGGGGACTTTCCCCCCTTTGGCAAGAGAGAATCACAGAGCAAAGAAGAAATTTTAGAAAAACACTGGTGGCTTCAGCTTTCTACTTTGATGCCAGTTCTACAAGGTCATGCCACAAGTTCAGCATTGCTCCAGAAGAGAGGAAGCAAACAGCCCCAGGGTGACGCTGTCCCTGCCAGATGTGAGCTGGAGGTGGTGACTCCTGTTTGAATTCTGAGTTCCCAGCAAAAGCTTCCCGAGGACCCGGTTCCCTGCAAGACATGCAGCTCTGCAGGGGGAGAGAGCCCTCACCTGTCACGCACCTGCCCACAGTCCTGCCTGGGGAACATTCTGCTAACCACATTCAGAAAGAATCAGCCTATTTCTCGCCCCTGAAAATTTAGAAGCATAATGCCACAAGGGGTCTATGGTTCAAGAGGGGCCCTTCAGCACCCTGAAGGGAGGCGGGAGTTGGGGATCCCTCCCAGGCAAGAGGCAGGACAAGGCTGTGCTGCAAAGGCCTGTGGGCTGTGTCTGTGTGGCTGAGAGCTCAGCTCTGTGTGCAGCGGTGTCACACGGGTGTGCACATTCTTTGTCACTAGTTGGACCGCAATCCTGAAAGTCAGCGTTCACCCCAGCATGACACTGGCCATACTTCAGTTCCCTCTGTCTTCCCACTCCTGCCTGGGGGAACTGCAGTGACACTGACCTCCATGTAGCGAGAGAAATGCTCACTTCTCCGCTCACCCCATTAAACACTGTTTTCTTTTTCTTTTTCTTTTTTTTTTATTGAATCATAGCTGTGTACATTAGTTCAATCATGGGGTACAGTGTGTGGGCCTCACATACAATCTAAAATGTTTTCATCCGCCTGTTCGACATAACGTTCATGAGATTTTCTCGTTTACTGTGTGAAAACATTTGTGTTCTGCATTTAATAGGATTCTCCTGACCCTTCAAAGATGCACCTCAAGTGTGTGATCCCACCCTTTATCCTCTCTCCCCCCACCCTCTCCCTCCCCTTCCCTCCCTCTCCCATTTGCCCGCCTTCTTGTGCAATAGTTGGGTTGTAGCCTTCACATGAAAGATATAAATTTGCTTCATATTAGGGTTGTATACATTAGATACTTTTTCTTCCATTCTTGAGATACTTTGCTAAGGAGAATGTGTTCCAGCTCCATCCACGTAAATATGAAGGAGGAAAAGTCCCCATCTTTCTTTAAGGCTGCATAATATTCCATGGTATACATGTACCACAGTTTATTAATCCATTTGTGTATCGATGGGCACTTGGGCTTCTTCCATGACTTAGCAATTATGAATTGGGCTGCAATAAACAATCTGATACAGATATCTGTGTTGTAATGTGATTTTTGGTCTTCTGGGTATATACCTAGTAAGGGAATTATAAAAACACTGTTTTCTAAACTCACAAGGAACCCCCTGGAGTCAGGATCACAAGGCACATTTGGGAACGGACCCTGCACATTGCAAATGGCCTTGCGGGGAGAGCACCTTGCTCATTTTCCTCTGTTTCCTCCCTGCTTCCCCTTGGCTCCAGAGGAAACCCTCAGGCTGGAGAGGTGTTAAAGAATACACAGTATTGGTAGGTCACAGACCAGTCAGGAGGAGCGGGGAGAGCGTTCGCTCACCTCTCAGAGCCTAGACTTTTCATTTTCTTAAATTTCAGATGAATCTGAGGATACAAATGATTAGGTTACAAAGTCTGCATTTGTTAGGTTGTAGTTGTGTCCCTCGCCCAGGAGGTGTGCAGTGACCCCTTCCACTGCGCCCAGTAGGTGGGAGCACACCAATCCTTCTCTTTCCTCCCCTCTCCTCCTAACTTGAATTAAATTGAGGTTTTCCCTTGTGTGTGGGGGGGGAGTATTAGATCATCTCCTGGCTCCCTATTAGTATTCAGTACATTGGATTCTTGTTTCTCCATTCTTGTGATACTTTACTAAGAAGAATGTACTTCAACTCCATCCAAGTGAATACAAAAGATGGAAAGTCTCCATTTTTTTTTTATGACAGCCTAGACATTTCAAGGTGAGTATTTTGTGTAATCTCCATCAGCTCAAACACCACAACGTACCTTGTGGGTATTTATTAAGTGACTAAATGCTTTCTGTACACCTCAGATGACTTGCACAGAGATAATTGAAGACCAAGAAAGGAAACCTCACTTAGCAAAGAGCTGGACTCCCGGGTGCATCCGGGAGAGACAGGTGTTTCTCTCCTGTCACCAGCGCGCAGGTGTCTCTCTCCAGCAAGGATTGCTGTAACACACTGAAAATGCCCCACTAGGATCCACTAGCCTTCCCTAGCCACAGAAGTCATTAACATGTTTTGATAACACCACTAACGCACATGCAAGGTTAATAATCTTTTTAAGATCTGCTTCAACTTGGAACTTACCTGCTTAAAACTCCTCACTGCCCTGGAAACCCTGAAACCTAGAAGGATTTACATCAGCAGTTCTCATACATTTTAATCTCAGAACTTCTCTACACTTGTAAAAAAGATTGAGGACTTCAAAGAATTCTTGTGCATGTAGGTTAGCTCTATCAACGTTGACCATATTAGAAATTTAGACGGAGAAAATTTTGTATCTAATTTTGAATTCATTTTTGAATTTAAAAAACAATTTGTAGTTTAATAATGTTTATTGTTTCAATGATAATACACCGTTTTCTTAATATGATCAGCATAAATAAATTATGACTAATACAAATAACGTGTTTATGATTCAAGACAATTTCTAGTAAAGAGAAAATAATGGGATTGTTTCACATTTTTTGCAAATCCATTTAGTGTCTGACTTAACAGAAAACAACCAGATTCTCACGTCTGCATTCAATCTGTTGTGATAAGTTATGTTGACAGACCTACGGAAAACCTGGCCTCACGTGGATATGCAATAGAAAAAGGGGAGTGTTTAATAGGCCTTTCAGATAAATATTCTCTTTTGACGCTACACCCAATCTCAGCATATGGTCATTTCTTAAAAGTTAGTTGCAATGTGCAATCTGAAACCATATAGGGATTATTTTCAGACTCAATTACATTAAAATCCACTGGAGTCTCTCGTCCTTTGAGTGGGCCTGTCACACGTACGTGATTTTGTATCATCATGCCCTGGCTCACTGCGTTGGGCTGATCTTCCCAACGCTGTCACGGTACACTTCTCTGGTATCAGAAGACAGCGTTTTTTAATGTCCCCACCCACCTCATCAGAAAAGCCTTTAAGTGATAGGAAACTACCAAGCTAACCATGGCAAAGGCTAGTTTTCCAAAATTCTAGTTTTCATTTAGAAACTCAAATTTTATTACTGGCAACAAATAACGTCTGTTGCATTTATTAAAGAGACAGAACCCACTTTGTTCATGTGAGGAAATATCTGGCAGGTATCCAAGTCTGAATAATCAGCGTTCGCTTGTCATCCAGTCACTGCTTCAAGTAAAGACAGTGTCTTGTGGAGAAAGAGGCCAGGGCAGGCCGCAGCTAACGGGCTTTTCCTCGACACAACCACTGGGGTTTCCTACGCCCCCGAGCACGTTATGCCTGCATACTTCCCATTTCATCACTCAGAAAATTTTTTCAGAACATGCGAGACAAGAAATTTAATAAAAAGTAACCATGTTTACAACTTCATCAAGGACGTTCTTAAGTGCAGCTGGCATTGTTTTCCTCCAAATACCAGTGGGGACGAACACGATGACTCCTAGCACAGCTTTAATTAGTACAAAGTTCCATCCTTTTACCTTCCCTTGTTTTCATTTGGGTGAAATGTCAAAAATGGCAAAAAGTGGTGAAACAAATACCACCTTAGTAGTGTTATATTAAAAACTCAATTTGACTTCTCATACTCCCTGAAAGGGTCTCAGGCAATAACTGGGGTTCACTGGACCAAGCATGAAAAACAGCAGCCCTCCCTGCTCCGACTGCCTTTCAGCCTCCTTCTCCTCCGATGGCTCACCGGGGGCTCCTCAGGAGCAGACTAGGAGAAAAGGATTCAAGAGCAAGTAGCTGAATTTCAAGGTGACCCCAGGAAGTGCTGCAAGGGGAAGGGGAGGGTGATATAAATAAGAGAAGGAAACCGAAGCACAATGTACTTATAAGCAGGTTACCACCACGGACAACTGAAGTTCGACCCTGCAGGAAATGTCCTGGGACTGCTTCACTGTTATTCCACCAGTGGGGTGAAGGAGCTGGGGCATTTATCTTCCCTCTCCCATTGCCCTTGGCTAAAAGCTACTCATGGAAAACACCTTGACCCTTCATTCACCATGACTTGGGCTCTTCCTGCATGCTGCCCTTTCTACTCAGAACCTGCTTGTGTCCAACTCTTTGTCTGGTCAACACGCACTCATTCTTCAGGTCTCAGGACAATTGTCACTTCCAGAAAGACCATCCCTCTATCCTACTTTCCGTAAAACAGGTTCCCTGCCACAATCACTCAATGCACACAGAGGTTTTCTTCTCGGAGAGCCCTCCCACTGTTGGTAATGATATATTTGTGTTATTCTTTATTTGCTGTCTTTCTTCTGCAGGATCAGAGATGATCACATTTATGATTTGTTTTCCTCTATTGTATCTCCAGCACCTAGAACACGCCCGGCACGCAGCAGGTACTCAACAAGTACTTGCCAAGTGAATGGACTGGGAGATGAGTACAAAAATACTTAAAAAGCATATAGCTAGAATCCCAGTGGCAATTCAAAGCAAGTAATTGAAGCAATGATTCTAGAGAATCCAGGCACTGTGATGATTACGCTCCTTATCTGAAGATTGGTTCAAAGTGCTGAAGCAAACACAAGCTTGTGCTACGCAGGATCACAGCTGGATGGCGACGTGGCAGGGCTCCATCCGTTGTAGTCCCCTCTTGCCTTCTTCTGACCCCCACTGCAGGTCCTCTTCCCCCCCCCTGCTAGGACACTGACCCCACAAACACATGGGCACATGGACGTATGATCCTAGGATGAGCAGAAAAAGAAATACCAGACAAAGATGTGCAAAGTGTCCTTCCAAATTCTGGAAAGACCCATCATGGCCCATGAATATTGCACTTCACGTAGAAAGCAACAGAGAAATCAAAATGCAGGATGAAAGAATGAGTGATGCCCAAGAGGAACATAGAATGGTAGGAAGAAATTCTCCTTTCTAGATTCCCTTTCTGGATTGAATTTTATTCTTCTACAGCAAGCCATTAAGACATTTCTCGGGGCTTCAACACTGCTTATTTGCAATGCAACACAAAAAGCACAAACCAAAAGAAAAAAATTCTAACAGAAACCTTACAAATCATCCCATAACACACGATTAGTTTTTTTATGTCTATTATAATTTTCCAACACCTTGTCGGTAGAATAGAAATCTCCATAATAAGATCAAATTCCCTGATGTGACACTTTAAAAGAACCGTGCTCCGTGACGGACAGTAGGGTTCACACACCCTTCTTCAGGGTTATTAAATCTACTGCTGGGAAAATGTTAATACCCCAAAACCTTGGTTTTCAAGCTCAGGCCCGCAGGAGTCTCAGTCTCAAATTTAAATGTCCAGGTGCATGATTGCATATGTGCTTTGAATAATGGTGTCTGCTCTCAGGAAATCAAACAGAATTAGGAAAAGCAATTCCCCGCAGGGATTTTCATTTTGTATTAGTGACACGGGATCATTCATATGCCACGCTATTTTAACAATTCAGCACTATGGAATTAGAAACCTTTGCACAAATCCACTATAGAATTCAAAGTGTTCATTTTCTTCCTATTACATGAAGTGAAGAAAACAGGTGTTCCGAGATGCAGGCAGCATCTAGGTAAATGTGGTAGCCATTTGCTCGATGAAAAATGCATGGCTCTTTTTTTTTTTTCTCAGAAAAGAGACAATATTTGATTTTAATTACTTATACAGTGTTGGAAATGTTGGGTTCACTACAAAGATGCCAAGTGACTAAAACAAAATACATTGAAGCATCACAGGTCAAAGAGAAGCAAACAAATATAAAAAATGGAAATGAAAAGGCAATAAATGACCAAACATAACCTATGCTACTCACTCATTGCAGAACCCGGCCCCGCTCCCAAACATCAAAACCTGTTTTCGGGTTTCTTCAAAAATACCTGGGGCCTCAGTATCCCAGAAGTGGCCTCCGCAGGCTGACCACAGATTTCGAAGCATCCCAGCCCCAAGGGGAGAAGCCGGAAGGGCTCCCTGTGCTATAAAGCCTGTTCATGGTCCTTGGGTTTAAGTTTGCACCTGGCTGCCCACGAGGGACGGGTGAGCTCACAATTGGAAATCATAGGGCAACATGTCACAGGCTCTCTGAAGAGATGCTACAGAACATTAATAGGTGGGAGGGCCACTTAAGAGAGCTTTTACGGCATCCCTGAGACTCTCTGCCCTTGTAGAGTAACACCCTGGCATCTGCCTAATGCACACTTAAGCCTGTGAGTAAGTCTTTACAAGCTCCGACTCCTGACCATGATCAAGGGCATCTTTCCACTTCTGCTAAAAGCCAGACATTTGGTACCTCAGTCCTCCTTCTGCTTCAGTGTCCTCCCTCGTGGCTTTCTTCCTCATCAGTCCCCCAACACTAATATCCCTGCAGCCTGACTCCCCTCCTTTCCGTGTCCTCTCAGTACTAATCTGCCCAGCAATGAGGCGGCAGCTGGCTCTGTGATGACCACCAGGAACCCAGAGACCCAAGGCGGAAAATCCCATTCCGCAAACCTATAACCTCAGCCCAGAAATATTTCCAAACCCCAGAGGTCTAATCTAGTTCTCCCACCACCTCCGCAATCAGCAGAGCCTTCAGCTTCTCTTAGTATTAGGAAAAGAATGGAAATGGTCTCCAAAAGCCGAGACCTCCTGGAAGAAACCTTGGCATAGACAGATGTCCACAGAGCAACTCGCAGCCTCACAGGTAGGTCAATTGTTGGCGCCTGCTGCATGCCAACCTCTGTGGTGAGCTTTAATACACATTGGCTGAGTTAAGCCTCCCAGCAACATTAGGGGGCACACGAACCGTTATAATAAATGCCCGTTTTAAAGATGAGAAAGTGGAGGAAGAGAGAGGCCAAGAAACTCACATAAACAGCACAGCCAGGAAGCAGCAGAGCCGGGACTCCCAGGGAATGGCTGGTCTCCAGAGCCTGGGTGCCAAAGCTGACCCAGAGTCCCAGAAGGAGGAGAGGAGAGAAGAAAGGGTTCAGATTGCTCTTTTATACTCAGCTATCACTTCTTTTAAGAAAAACTCCAATTTCTATTATAATAGTTCATTTAAATGATTAAGCATGTGTCAAGCTCTGATGGTTTGGGGCTTTAAGGCTTCACAAAGCCAATCAGTTACAAATAAACATGCTGTATCCTAGGAGTACAAATGAGACATTGAATTCAGAAAGGTGATATTCGTGCACATGTGGGGACATACCCAGGCCCCTAGAACAGGCAATTACTAATGGGCATGCCTCGGATCTGCACAGCAAGGATCCCCACCGCCGTCCCTCACTCTTGAGTGCAGAATGCACGCCCCCATAAGATGAACTCCAGCGCCTGATTACCACTCTGAAAGCTATGCAATTAGTGACAAATGAGGAGGGCCTAAGTTGCAGTGTTGCCTGGTTAGAAATGTTTTTGAAAAAAACCTGCAAATGAACACATCACATAACTGGATATTGAGGAGATAAGCAAATTCTGGGTCAACCAATCTTTATTGATCACTTTTTTCAGGCAATGACTGGAAGAGTTATATGAAGATCATCTAGAGACTTCCCTGGTCTCAAGATGCTTACAGAAAAAATTGGAAAGAAAGGCCGTAAGACAAGCAGATGGATAACAATAACACAAATTAGGTTGATCACATTGTGACAATTGCAGACAAAAAGCTGTGAACTAAAATGTGACCCAGGACACACCAGGAGGGAGTGGGCTCATTCAGGATGGGACTAGGAGAAGGTATTTTGAGGACTTTATGGGCATGGGAAGGGGTTATGAGTATGCAAGCTCTTTCACAGCCTTCTCCTCAGCTCAGACTGAGGTGCAAGTTCACGTCCACATCCCCTCATCACTGGAGGCTGGTGGAATAATGCTGGAGGGTCACCCCTCAGCTGGAATTCTTGCTTCTGTGCTAGCTCCATCCAATCTCCTCTATTGCCAGGAGAGCTTTCTCACAGGAGAGGAAATAGATTCTACCAGAAGTGTCCTTGCCCTGAAAGAAGCCCCAGGCTTTTCAACCTGTTTTCAGATAATCCAGTATCCCCAGGAATGTGAGGTAAGGAGTCAGCATCCCTGGGAATGTAAACAAAACAGAATGTAATCTAGAGGGGAGGACAATTAGAGGAGTTAGAAAAAAGATCAGTTCAAAAATGACTAACCCCCTTCCCACGCAGACTGCATGGTGAAAAGGCTGTTGTATTAGCCAGAAGGTTCAAGAGATTAGGCCGGTCCGGGGTGACTCTGACTAATGCTATCATGTCAGAAATTTCTGTTAGTATGTTCACTGAAGTTTATGTTACGTTACGTTACGTCCACATACGACATGCTTCCAAAAAGAACGCCCAGATTCTTCACTGTACTTGACTATTTGTGATTTTGTTTAAAAAAAAAAAAGACCATTGGGCAGCGCCTATGGCTCAAAGGAGTATGGCGCCGGTCCCATATGCCGGAGGTGGCAGGTTCAAACCCAGCCCCGGCCAAAAACTGCAAAAAAAAAAAAAAAAAAAAAAGACCATTGACAGGAGCTAGAGCACATGTAAGAATCAATGACCTCTTTTTTTTCACCATATATTTACAATTTTCTTCTTGGGAAAAAAACCCCAAAACTTCCAGGAGTCAATTCTATTATATGATATTATGTACCTGTTTTGTTTAATGTGGAATCCGTCACATCTTTTATGTTTAATGAACACCCTTTAAATGATTCTGTATGGTGAATTAATTCATAATACAACTTTAAAAAAAATAAAATAATACAACTTTTGTGCATTAGTTAGTTTTCCATATTATATTTTATGATATCATCAGCTTGGGTTTCTTAGGTCAGTCAAACACATATGAGCGTGTTAGTAGTTCCTAGTGGTAACATGATAATGTTATTAAACCTGAGTTACTGAGCTTATGGGGTCTGTTTTCATCTGAATTAATATGATTCAGCCTGAAGGCAAAAGAACATATTAAACTAGAGCTCCTTGGAGAAATGGCTAATTCCAGGACTGGGGCAAGAAAGTACAACCTAAGCCCTGAACAACTTGTTATGCCAAAAAGTAAGGATGTGATCAAAAGGACATATTAGCCAGCTAAAAGGGCTCATAACTGGCCAAATATGGGAACAGTCTGAGCATCAAAATATAAAAAAAGTACCATATCATGTTCTATAATCCTCTGAATAAAATAGAAATTCGGAAGTCCATACTGATTAAATAAATAAATACGGGAGAATGGAAAGTGCTTCTTCACAGTAGAATGCTAATTAATAAATGTAAGAAAAACAATAGAAGCAAAAAAAAAATCACCCTTTTATAATCATCATAGTAAGAACTGGTTCAGGCAGGAATTATCAATGGCTGTGAAAAGGAAAGTGAATGTATGAAGAGCAATAGTGTATTTACATGGTGTCCAACATCTTCCCAGCAGATTACTCATAAATTACACAGGAGAAATTAGTTATTTCTAGTGAAGAAACCTGACAAAAATCAAGGGATCAGAGTTAGTATCACCAGTAATGGGATGGACAGACATAATTAATGTGCCTCCCCCGATGTGTCACTCATGTAGTTTTTTACCCAAAATGTGTAACCTGAACATGATCATGAAAAAACATCAGACAAAACCACAGAGGGACAGTGAGGAATAGTCTACCAAATAACTGGCCTATAATTGCTTAAAATCAATAACATGAAGGATAAAGAAGGGTTGAAAGTTGCTCCAGATTGAAGATAAGTAAAAAACAGTTATGAGTAAATACAATGGAAGAGGTTGGATGAGTTGGAGGATGGGGTTGGGGAGGAGAGACAGAATGGGGATGCGGCACAAGGATTGCCACAAAATTACCAGAACGATTGGTGAGATCTGAAGAGGGACTCTGTAGCAGATAATCACATTGTAGCAATGTTGAATTTCCTGGATTTGATACGTGTATGGTGGTTATATTACAGACTGTCCTGGCTCCTAGGAAATACACCCTGGAGCGTTTATGGATAAAAGGGCATGATATCTACCACTAACTCTCAACTGGTTCAGGATAAGCAAATGTGGCAAATTGTTAACAATTGGTTAGTCTGGGCAAAATGCATGCAAAAGTTCCTTGCACTATTTTTCCAACTCTTTAAATGATTCGTTAACATCCCCTCTAGTCGCGCCGTCCCAGGAGTCTACCATATCCCTTTTGATGATGAGAACAGCTACCATCTCAGGATTTCTGCCTGGTATCACCACAGCCCGGAACTTTACACTACAATGTCTTATTGCATTTTCACCACAATGCAGTGAGACAATTACTCCTGTACTAATTTTACTATTGATAAAAATGAAGGTCTTCAGGCTGATACAGTTGAGCACTGAAACAGTTGGGCCTGAAACAAACTGCAGCATATGGAGGTGGTCAACATAAACAACTGGGCCTACTGCACCGATTTGTACATGTGGCCTATGAAAATTGGGCCACCTAAGGAGGCGGTCAGTGTAGGGAGGTGGTCAACTATGGAGGTTCTACTATAATATGTTAGATTGGATGATGGCTCAGTTAATATTCACCCACATCCCCAATCTCCAGGAAAGAAGTACACTGACCCCATGCCGTATTTGCTGGGGTGAGGCCATGGCACTGAATTCAGGAAAGGGATGTTACTGGATAAGTGGAAGTTTAAAGCTCTACTGTCTTCTTTAGTTTTGCTTACCTTCTGCCATCATTGCACAAAGAACATGTTTTGGGTAAAACATGTTGCTGGTCCAAGGAGAATGAGAGATATATGGATCAGGCCTGAACCTAATACACAGCATAAAGCCAAGCCCAGCTGAACCCAGCCTAGATCAGCCAACCCCAAGCCAACGTGTTATTAGATGCTACTGACTTAAGGATCATTTGTCACACAACATTATAGTAGCAATAGAGGACTGATAAAACTAATGTGTCTGAGATCACACAGATAATAAGAATTGGAGGCAGGAAGCTCAACCAATCATGCTGTGGTATCTCGTGCCAGGCCTGTGTCAGAGAGCATTTTCAAATATGCATAGCCTTATTGCTCCTAAATGCACATCCTTGAAAATTCCTCACATACTCCTGAATCATTGACTAAAAATGATTATTGGGCCGGCGCCCGTGGCTCAAGGAGTAGGGCACCGGCCCCATATACCGGAGGTGGTGGGTTCACACCCCGCCCTGGCCAAAAACTGCAACAACAACAACAAAAAATGATTATTGCATAAAATGCAAGTGTATTTTATTTTCATTTTTTAACAGTTGATAATCACAGCAGATTTAATTAATTTTTCTGTTTACCAGCCTGGTCAAACGGTGCACCATTTTTCAACTTCAATAATTATAAGAAATATTCAATATACATGGATGTTAAGTGGCATGAAGTGGAGGCATTGCTTGAATAATTACCAGTCTCTAATGTCAGATAGAAAAATCAAGTTTATAAAAATTAGGATGAATTTTCTAGCAGTGGTTTTTATTTATCTGTGCCCTAAGATAGAAGAGAATAAATTTCCTTGAATATTTTGATTCTCTGGTCTTAATCTTCCTCAGAACCCAAGCTGCAAAGAATACACCTCTTTGGCTCGGCGCCTGTGGCTCAAGCAGCTAAGGTGCCAGCCACAGACACCTGAGCTGGTGGGTTGGAATCCAGCCTGGGCCCACCAAACAACAATGACAGCTACAACCAAAAAATGGCCAGGCATTGTGGTGGGCACCTGTAGTCCCAGCTGCTTGGGAGGCAGAGGCAGGAGACTCGCTTGAGCCCAGGAATTGGAGGTTGCTGTGACCTGTCATGCTACAGCACTCTAACCAGGGTGACAGCTTGAGGCTCTGTCTCAGGAAAAAAAAGAATACACGTCTTTGGGGTGGCGCCTGTAGCTCAGTGAGTAGAGCGCCGGCCCCATATACCAAGAATGGCGGGTTCAAACCCAGCCCCGGCCGAACTGCAACAAAAAATAGCTGGGCCTTGTGGTGGGCACCTATAGTCCCAGCTACTTGAGAGGCTGAAGCAAGAGAATCGCCTAAGCGATCCTAAGCGATCCTAACTAAGGAGTTAGAGGTGGCTGTGAGCTGTGTGATGCCACAGCTCTCTACTGAGGGCGATAAAGTGAGACTCTGTCTCTTCAAAAAAAAAAAAAAGAAAGAAAGAATACACCTCTTCTCAAATTTTAGATCAGAAGCAAATTTCAAATTTAAATCTAAAGATAAGTTGTTAGTTTTCCCCAATTACTAAAGATATTCTTATATTTTGTTAAAATATTCAAAACATTTCCTCTATTAACAAAGAAATTTTTTTCAACCAAGGAGCTTTTCTTTAATATTACATTTACCTGAAGGGCAAATTCAATACCAAAAAAAAAAAAAACTAGTCATCTAGAATTGTAGCACAATGGTTATGACTTGATTTTTAACTATCAATTCAGTTACACAGTGGTACTTGCATCATTCAATAGATTTACTTTGAGCAAATTTCTGAAAAAAGAAATGATCACTGTTAATTCTTAGGGGACAATGCTCTCAACATTTATTCAAAAAAGACTCAAATATCTGATTGACTCAGGCACAGTGAAAGCTAGAGCTAGGCCACCAGGAAGACAGCTTGGGGATTAGTATCAAGAGCCTTGAAAATACGAATTGTGAGACCAGCTTGAGTGAGATCCTGCCTCTAAAAAACATTTTGCTGTTGTTAGCTAGGCATAGTGATGCACATTGACAGCCACTCAGGAGGCTGAAGCCGGAGGATTGCTTGAGTCCAGGAGTTCAAGGCTGCAGTGAGCTATGATCACACCACTGAACTCCAGCTGGGCAATAGAGTGAGATTCTCTCTCTAATAAAATAAAGAAATAAATAAAGATTTTCTGGAACAAATAATTTTTTTTTTTTTTTTGTAGAGACAGAGTCTCACTTTATCACCCTCGGTAGAGTGCCATGGCGGCACATAGCTCACAGCAACCTCCAACTCTTGGGGTTAGGCAATTCTCTTGCCTCAGCCTCCCGAGCAACTGGGACTACAGGCACCAGCCACAACACCTGGCTATTTTTTTGTTTTGCAGTTCGGCCGGGGCTGGGTTTGAACCTGCCACCCTCGGTATATGGGGCCAGCACCCCACTCAGTGAGCCACAGGTGCTGCCCCAAATAGAATATTTTTTAAATGGAAGAATTGTGAGGTTAATGCTCAGTCAGTAATATGCCACTGCAGATATGTATCGAGTGAGAAATCGTATACAATGAGAATTTAGTTTTCTGGCACTTTTTAAACCTTCAATAAATATACATAAATGTGAACTCCCTAAAAACACAACCTTGTTTTCTAATGATGGAGTTTTTTACCCTCCTTTACAAGAGAGGTAGATTATTTTCAGAAAGTAAAGTTAAAAATAGCTCTAGTGATGCTGTCTACAAAGCTGAAAACGCTCTTTTTCCTTCATATTCTTATTAAAGAGAGAAGGAAAAAGGAGTGTGAAATAAAGGGTGAGAAAACAAACATTCTTTCTAAAAGAAGAAAATGCACAAGCTCTTCCCCTGGCTTATGACAAAGTCAATAAATGAGATATTTGAGCTAATTTCATAATAATGAAGCTTTAGCAAGTGACTAAAACAGACCCGATTTCTTTTAGGGAGTAGATGGCATAGTTTACTCTTCTGTTCTCATAAAAAATAGATGTTCTTCTGCATCTTAGCTGGAAAAAAGGGACCCCTGTTCAAAAGACTGAAACAAAGTGATTGATCGGGGGCTGGGAAATTCTAAAGAAGGATGTTCCATTGCTTCTCATTCTTAAGTGTCTTTGCAGCATGTCCAAGGATCTTAGATTAAAAATAATAAACAAATAAAGGAATAACATCAGCTATTTTGACTTAATGACAAAGCTCTGGTCCTATTACATGGCTTTTAGTTTTTTCCCAGTAAGACTCAGACCGTTTTTATTTTTATTTTTATTTAGGAAAAGAAGTTAATACCTGATTTTACAACCAGTGCAGTGGAATAATACTTAACAAATGTTGCAACTTTAAATGAGATGTAAGCCATATCAGAAGTGGCGAGGCAGCGAATTTGCATCTGCAGAATGCCCTCTGAAGCAAGACAAGGGTCTCATTAAAAACACAGAAGACACATAAATTATCCCACAATGGTGTGAAATGTATTAGAAAAAAATTCATCAACAAACCAGTGGAACTAATGTTATGCAGATTAATTTAAAAGTCCTTTGACATCAAAGAAGCCATAAAAACATGTCTAAGAGGAAGAATCCTTTATGCCATCTGGTATTCAGATTACTAATTGTAAACTAATTGGTATCATGAATTAATCTTTTTAGTGGAAATAGTCTGGTATGGCTGATAAATAACAAAACATGAGATAGTAGTTACACATGTAATACAGAAAATAGACCCCCATTTATAACGTTCTGGTTATACTAAATCATAGTTACCTGAGAAACAATATTCATGAAATATGACTTGATGAACATTTGAGCACAGCAATAAATACTGCATATTACATTTGCTATAATGTTATTAATATATGTAGGTTGAACACCTATCCTGAACATTTTTAAGATTCTTTTTTTTTTTCTTTTCTTTCTTTTTTTTTTTAAACAGTCTTGCTCTATCACCCCTGGTAGAGTGCAGTGGTGTCATCATAGCTCACTGCAACCTCAAACTCCTGGGCTCAAGTGATCCTCCTGCCTCAGCCCCCTGAGTAGCTGGGACTACAGGTGCACTACCACCATGCCCAGCTAATTTTTCTGTTTTCAGTAGAGACAGGATCTCACTCTTACTAAAGCTGGTCTCAAACTCCTGAGCTCAAGGGATCCTCCCACCTCCACCTCCCAGGGTGCTAGGATTACAGGTGTAGCCACTGTACCTGGCCATCTTTTCTTTTTTGAGTCAGGATTGTAAAGTGATGAGACATTGTGCTCCACTTGTCTGAAGAGGCTAAATGGGCATCTGAAAACAGGTGCCGTTTTCTGAGCACTTATTCTGTGCTAGGCAGTAGGCTTGGATGGCAGAGCCAGGGTTTGAACAAAGCAGTCTTACTCCACAGCTCATTCATATAACAGAAATGATTTAGTGCCTCCCAAACATACACCTAGAGAGTATGATTTCAGAACTTCCCTTGCCCCAACCCCCCAAAATCCCCTCACACTCATTGACTCTAGCTGTCAGTGACTTTGAAGTCTTTTTTCCAATGTCTGTGCCCTAAGAGACGCTAGACCTGGGGTAGGCAAAGAAGCACAGTGCCGGAGGATGGCTGTGCAGACCGTCTACCTCCTAGTTTTGCTCCCCGTGGTTCTGGGGTGGGCACTGTGTCTGGAACTTGGAAGTACAGCCATTGATACTCTGCCAGGGGGATTCACACCAGCTTCTCCCCTCTGGGCCAACTGAAGAAGGAACCACATCCCCTGGCCGGCAAGGGTGGCAGCACCTCTTTCCAGGAGAGGGTAAGGTCTTCCAGTGATCTGAGCATGGGTGTTCAGACATCCACAGAGGTCCAGTGCACCTTACCTTTCCTACCTTCACATTCCTAGTGTCACAATCGACTCATCACCTAAGTGCCATTATCTCCCTTTCTGAAAGAAGGGTGGGCATAAATAAATAAAGCACCTCTCTGATGTATTGGAGCTGGTTTGTCAACCGTGTTCCTGCCACTGGTTATTTAATTACCAAGCTGAACATCACCTGAACTCAAAATTCAAGAGATTGGTTTCAAAAACCAACTGACATAACAGGAAACTGAAAGTCAGATTGAAGCAGCTGGATTACTCTGCACGATGCCAAAAGAGCTTCCTTGTTACCACCTTGCTAAAAGTGAGTTCCTATCAAACATCTTCTCTTTAGCCAGAGTAGGTGGCAGCCTAAGTGATCATTACTAATGGCTAATGTCCCTTACCTGGAAAAAGTCTTTCATGCATCCATTAGAAAAAGGTTTGAAATGCAATACACCTCAGCCAGTGATACTGTGGTTTATCTCTACACTAAGTATGAATTACTTGAATGCAGCTCATCATATACCAAGAAAGAGAAGACGGGAGAGAAATTTGGTGCCTACAGAGGGTGGAAGAAGAGAATATATACCAGACAATTTCTTGAGCAATTTCTTAAAATTACTCTCCTATTAAATATAGGCTCATTAAACACTTTTTGAGTAAATGAAAACTGAATGAAAAAAAGAAGATAGGGAAAGCGGGAAAGGAAAAGGAGAAATAATTCCATTTACTTCTTTATTTTACAAAGGGTAAAAATGGTACTTTGAGAACGAATTAGTAATAGAAAGAAACTTTCTCAGCATGAGGAAGTGTATCTCTGAAAAACTCACAGCCTCACACTTGATGGAGAAAAATTGAAGCTTCGCCCCCAAGACTGGCAATGAGACAAAGATGTTTTCCCTTATTATTTTTATTCAACATTATACTGGAGCCTCTAGCCAGAGCACTTAGGCAAGGAAATAAATGAAAAACATCAGATTGGAAAACAAAAAATAAAACAATCTCTATTTGCAGATGGCATGATCTCATATGTAGGAAATTCAAAAGAATCCACTAAAAAACTATTAGAACTAATAAATAAGTTTAGTAATATGTCAGGATACAAAAATCAATTATATTTCTATATGATAGCAAGGAAAAATCCAAAAATAAATCAAGAAAACAATTCTACGTATAATAACATAGAAAAAAATACTCAAGTATGAAAGTGAACTATAAGACATTGTTGAAATTAAAGAAGATCTAAATAATGAAAAGACATCCTGTGTTTGTAGATCAAAGCTTACACAAGTAAGATAATTATACTCCCAAATTGAACTACATATTCAGTGCAATCCATATCAAAATCCTAGCTGGATTTTTTGTAGAAACTGACAAAATGATCCTAAAATTTGTACGAAAGTTTAAGAGACCCAAAATAGCTAAACAATGATGAAAAAGAAGAACAAAGTTGAAGAACAAACACCTTTTGATTTGGAAGCTTACAAAAGAGCTGCAGTAATCAAGCATAGTACTGGCATAAGGATGGACTTATAGATCAATGGAATAGGACTGAAGTCCAGAAATAAACTCATACATATATGGTCAATTGATTTTCAACAAGAATTCTAGGACAATTCAATGAGGAAAAAATAGTCTATCCTATAAATGCTTCTGGGACAATTAAATATTCACAAGCAAAAAAGTGAAATTGAATACCTACCTCACACTACATGTGCAAATTAATTTAAAATTAATCAGACCAGCTCAGTGCTGGTAGCACAGTGGTTACTGCGCCAGCCACATGCACCCAGGGTGGCGTGTTTGAACCTGGCCCAGGCCAACTAAAACAAAAATTACAACTGCAATAACAACAACAAAAATAGCCAGGCGTTGTGCCGAGCACCTGTAGTCCCAGCTACTGAGGCTGGGAGGCTGAGACAAGAGAATCGCTTGAGCCCAAAAGTTTGAGGTTGCAGTGAGCTGTGACACCACAGCACTTTAACGAGGGTGACATAGTGAGACTGTCTCAAAAAAAAAAATTAATCAGACCTTCAAAGAGCTGATAAGTAAAATCTATAGAGAATTCAAACCAATCAACAAGAAAAGAGCAAATAATTCCATTTGTAAGTGGGCAAAAGCCATGAATAGAATCTTTTCTGAAGAAGACAGATAATTGGCCAATAAACACATGAAAAAATGCTCATCGTCCCTAATCATCAGAGAAATACAAACCAAAACCACCCTGAGATATCACCTAACCCCAATGAGAATGGCCCACATCGCAAAATCCCAAAGCTGCAGATGCTGGAAAGACGGAAACACATTTATACTGCTGGTGGAATTGCAAACTAAGACAACCTCTATGAAAGAAAATATGAAGAATTCTCAAAGAGCTAAAAGTTGACCTTCCATTTGATCCCACAGTCTCATTACTAGGTATCTACCAAGAAAAACAAAAATCATTTTACCCTAGGACATTTGCACCAGAATGTTCATTGCAGCTCAATTTAGCCAAGGCATGGAATCAACCCAAGTGCCCCCCACCAACCCGTGAATGAATTAATAAACTCTGGTATATGTATACCATGGAATACTACTCAGCCATAAAAAAGATAGAAACTTTCCATTGTTTGTATTTACCTAGATGGAGTTGAAGAGCATTCTTCTTAGGTAAGTACCACAATAATGGAAAAGTAAGTGTCTAAGTGCACACAGTACTAATATGAAACCAATAGATAAGTAGCTACACCCAAATAGCTATACCCCCAGAGGAGAGAAAAACAACATTAAATTCAAGTGGGTGCAGGGCAGGACAGCTAGGAGAGAGGTGAGGAGGAAGGGAGATTGGTCAGCTCTCACACAGGAGGCACAATATAAGGGTATACAGCACACCCCGTGGGTGAAGAGCTCAACTACAATTTGAACTTTACACAACATAGCCAATGTAACTTAATCATTTGTACCCTCAGATTAATCTGACATTTAAAAAAAATTAAAAATTAAGTCAAATCAAATTAATCAGATCTTAATGTGAAAGCTAAAACTCCCAAAGAAAACATACAAATTAATCTCTGTTTCCTTGGGTTAGCGAATGATTTCTCAGATACAAACCAAAAGCATAACGAATAAAAGCACAAAAAATAAATTGGACTACATCAAAATTAAAAACTTTGTTCTTCAATGAACACTATTAAGAAAGTGAAGCCTTTTTTAGCTTTTATCTAAATCCTGCCCCCTTGTAACTAGATCCCATTTCTTCTCACTTGCTCAAAAATTCCACAAATTCTATCCTCTCCTGAGTCATGGATTTCTCCCTTTCTGTTGGATCATTAAAAATAAATGAAATAAATAAATAAATAAAAAAGAAAGTGAAAGGAGGGTGATGCCTGTGGCTCAGTGGGTAGGGCACTGGCCCCACATACTGAGGGTGATGAGTTCGAACCCAGCCTCGGCCGAACTGCAACAAAAAAAATAGCCAGGCATTGTGCCTGTAGTCCCAGCTACTTGGGAGGCTGAGGCAAGAGAACCACCTAAGCCCAGGATTTGGAGGTTGTTGTGAACTGTGATGCCACCACACTCTACCCAGGGCAACAAAGTGAGACTCTGTCTCAAAAAAAAAAAAAAGAAAGAAAGAAAGTGAAAGGACAATGTACAGAATGGGAGAAAATATTTAGAAACCTTATATATGACAAGGACTTGTATCCAGAATATAAAAAGAACTCTTAGAAATTAGCAACAAAAATACATATGACCCATTTTCAAAATAGGTAAAATATTTAAATAGACATTTTGCTAAGTCAAAAGAGGTTGTCATACACATTCTCCAAGGAAGATAAACAAATAGCCAAGAAATACATGACAAGAGGCTCAGTGTCACTAAATCAAGGGAAATGCAAACCCAAACCCCAATGAGATACCACTTCACACACACTGGGTTGGCTAAAATAAAAAAGCCATGTAATACATGCAACAGGTATTCATGAATATGTGGAAAAATGGAAACCCTCGTTCTTTGCTGGTAGCAGTGTAAAATGGTGTAGCTACTTTGGAAAACAGCTTGGCAGTTCCTAAAAAGGTTAATTGTGGAGTTGCCTCATCACTCAACAATTCCATTCCTAGGTACCCAAGAGACTTGAAAACATATGTTTACAGAAAAACTTCCATGCAAATGGTAATAGCAGTGTTATTCATAACCGCCCCCAAAGTGGATACAACCTAAGCGCCTATCTGCTAACGAATGGATAAAAAATGTGAGGTTTTTTATTGGAATAGTGTTTGCACTGAAAACAGAAAAAGCAGTGATATCCCCTACAATATAAGTCAACATTGAAAACATTTTGCTAAGTCAAAGGAGGCTGTCATACACACTCACAAATTATATGATTCCATTTACATAAAATGTGCAGAATTTATAAATCTTTAGGAGCAGAAAGTAGATTTGTGGCTGCCTGGGGCTGAGGCAGTGGGTAGGGAGGGGGAATGGGGGATGTTTCTTTTTAGGGTGATGAAAATGTTCTAAAATTAGGTTGTGGGTCTAAAATTACTCGTGGCTGTGAACATAGGAAAACATATTGTGGACTTCAGGTGGGTAGGTTTTATGGTATATGAAATATATGTTAGTGAATCCATTTTTAAAACATACTTTAGCATAGGATCTATTAAGGAAAAAATAAATCAACCTATCGTAGGAGTTGATTTTCAAATTTTGCTTATTTTAACAGTCACTGTGAGCTGACTCACCAGCAACCTTGTTTTCCTCCTGTTCCTGGGAGTAGAATCCCACTTGTATTCAGGTTGAAGGCAATGGTGTGCCTGACCAGATGATGAGAGTTGATTAACCTAACTCCAAACTCATTATGGCATCATCATTTACCTTTGACAGTGATTGGGTTAGGGGTGGCTGGTGGGTGAGTCAGTCCTGGCCATTGACACACCAGAGAAGACTTCAGCTGAGAGTCTGAACAAGCTAAAATATCTTGTATAAAAAAGAAAAATCCCTCTATTTTCTGCTTCTAGACTTTGTGAGGAAGTTATGCCTGGGAGTGCATCAGTCATGTGATAACCATGAGGACAGAGAGGCTATTTCAGAACTGCATTTCTGGAACCACCTGCCTAGGGACTTCTTATGAGATTCATTAATAAACCCCATTATTTAAATCACATTGTATCAGATATGCTGCTTATTGTAGCCAAAAACCTCCTAGTTGATACATTCTCTCTCTCTCTTTCTCTCTCTCTCTCTCTCTCTCTCTTTTTTGAGACTAAATGGGCATATTTGTGAATTCTGATAAAATTACATGCTCAGCCTAGATCAGTCATTTTCAACAGGGGTGCCATGAAAGAATCTTAGGTGTGCTGTATTTTTAAAGATCCTTGATTAAGTGATTTTTGAAAGACACTGAAAACACAGGAAGTACATTTTTTTACTCTTTTTTTTTTTTTTAATCAACGTAATTTAAGTGTGCCCTGGGAGATGAACACTTGGTTCAAGAGTGCCATAAGATAAAAAAGTTTGAAAAACACTGACCCTTGATCAATGTTCCTTTTTAGAAGGTGAGATAATATTGATCAGAAGACTGGCCTCACGCTAGTCAAAGGTATACAAGGAAGCATTGTACTCCACAGGAGAAGCAGCCTTCTTTGCATGAAATGGAGAGGAGGGCGGGTCAGCCTTTGTTGGGAAGCAAAGGTACTAATGCTCATCACCCATCAAGGGTTCCAGATAAGCATTAAGTGAGGCCTGAACTACAAAGTTCAGAAAATTCTGAATTCTAAGTCTTTTAATTCTCACACAAAAAGTTCTAAGTCCATGGACTCATTTTCCTACAGAAGATAAAATTAAGGCCTTCTGCTTCCAAATATGTTAATATTTTATTACTTTGTCAGCTTGGGATCAAGCTAACAACCAGAAACCATCTCTTAATTGGGTTTGCATAATTCCTTGTGAAAATTCGTACAAAGTCTTAGCATTCACCATTTAAGATAATTTGATAAATTATTCTAGATGTGAAAATGAAACATTTCATGCTAGATAAACAGACATATCAAGGCAAATTGCCATTTTTCTTCTTTAAATTGTTTATCTTTTTTGTTTTGTTTCGTTCTGTTTTTAAGACAGAGTTTCATTTTGTGGCCCTGGGTAAAGTACCGTGGTGTCATAGCTCACAGCAACCTCAAACTCTTGGGCTCAAGCAATCCTCTTGCCTCAGTCTCCCAAGTAGCTGGGACTACAGGCACTAACCACTGCCCTCAGCTAATTAAATTGCTTATCTAAATAGAAATGGGAAAATGTGTGAAAATACCTACAATTGTTAATGCTATGATGAAATTGTAGCATTAAACCTGTTGGCTTAGGATTTACGCTTGTCTCACAATTGTTATATAATTCTTTGTGTATAATTGTTTAAAAAACTGACCTAAATAAATGCCAAATTTAGCCATGAAATAATAAGACAAACTCACATCTTATTTGTGATAGAATTAATGCTACAAAGGCAGTTTAACTGCCACTGTTGTTTAATGTTCAGATTTTACGGTCAAAAATAGTTGAATAATCCACTTCAAAATAGTGATTTGAGTTCCATGTACACACTTATTAACAATTAAACCTTATGAAAATTATTTTTTAAAAAACAAAATTGCCATTAAAAGTCTTGAGAAATTTTCATAAGGAAATGTACTAAGGAAATGAAGAACCATAAACACATCCAATGTATCTATAGTGGTAAGTATAGGAAGAATCTATGGCACTTAACCCTGAATCTGCTCCCTCTGTCCATCAGTCTGGAAACTCTATTTCCCACCAGTAGGTGTGGCCAAGAAGAGGGAGCTTACTCTCTTCTCAGCCCCCAGTAAATGGCTATGATATATCCCTGGGAGAGGTTGGCCACCAGGATTTCACATGTTGCCCACAGGTCTGTGCTAAAGAGACTGAATTCTGAGTAGGACTAAAAGGTCAGAGGCTCCCTTTTGTAATTAGGGCAGAGAGGTTCTAACCCAAGTGCAACAGGCTGAGGACATAAGAGACCCAACTGTCCTCACCTCAGTTTGCTCAGGAGTCATAGTTCTACTTTAAGAAGTGCCATCTGAGAAGACCAGAGTCTAACACCTCTACCGAGCACCCTATTCCTAGAGCAGAGAAGAAGAGAGAGAAAACCACCTCTGTCTCTGCCTTCAGCTCTGGAGCCGTGGCCCAGAAATTTTGTCAAGGAGAAGAGACAGGCTAAGAAATAAAACTCTGAAACATTCCCCCATAGAACTAATTATATTAGAAACAGAGGATGGGAAAGTTCAGGCCTAATGATATTTCTCAAAATCAGTGGAGATTTTGGTCATAAGCAATTAAGAAGAGGCTGGTAGCTTCCTAAGAAAGAAAACCTCAACAATAGGCCAGCTGTTTCCCAGAGAAAACCAGGGAAAGAGGCAGTTAATAACACTACTCTTGGGGTCAGAGCAAACCTCAAAGACTTGGCCTCAAAACTACCCCTGAAAAGAGGTCCAAATTTAATTGGATTTGACTGTGGAGCATTTAATGCCTCAAGGGATTGTCAAAACAGTGGAGTAATCAGCCAGCTAGTAGTAGAGTCTAGACACTGGATGTGATACCAACAGAGACAGACAGTTTAACTGAGCAATCAGGAGAAATGACAGTCAAAGAAAGCCCTACAAAAACTACTGTCATCCCAGGGTGACTATGTACCTGCCGAAGGCTGTACTCCTTGACATCAGAGGCTTCTCACTGTAGGGAAAATAGATTTCACTAAAAAGGTCCAGCCAAGACACTAAAGAAATAAATAAGCAAATGCCAACAATAAGCCCTGGAGTTGCAAGGAATTAGTATCTATAATTTATTCAAGATATTACCTAACAATTTCTCATTTTCAATAAGAAATTATGATGTTGGCTTGGTGCTTGTGGCTCAACGGGCTAAGGCACCAGCCACATACACCTGAGCTGGCGGGTTCGAATCCAACCCGGACTTGCCAAACAACAATGACGGCTGCAACCAAAAATGGCTGGGCGTTGTGGCAGGCACCTGTGGTCCCAGCTACTTGGGAGGCGGAGGCAGGAGACTCGCTTGAGCCCAGGAATTAGAGGTTGCTGTGACCTGTGATGCCATGGCACTCAATCCAGGGTGACAGCTTGAGGTTCTGTCTCAAAAAAAAAAAAAAGAAAAGAAAAGAAAAGAAATTATGATGTTGAAGAAATAAGAAAGTATGACCCATACATGGGGGAGGGGGACGAAACATGGGGGGGAGGCAACAGAAACTGCCTATGAGAGGATTTAGATATCACACATGACAAAGACCTCAAAACTGTCATTACAAATATGCTCAAAGAGCTAAAGGAAACCATGTTTAAAGAAGTAAAAGAATTTATGATGATAATGTCTCATGAAACAGAGAAAAATTTATGAAAAA
>CAUYRH010030106.1:0-16506 GCA_963574655.1 Perodicticus potto | reverse complement strand
TAGGAAGATGAACAGAGAAGTAGGAAATTCAAATGACTTTCACGTATCTGGATTCCAAACCAGACACGACACTTGGTAGTTTGCCGAGTTTCATATAATAAGGTTATTAAATACATCCTTCATAGAGCTGCTGTGAGGTCAGAAGAGTTATTATCTGTAAGGCACCTAAGCTAGTGTCATTCAGAGATGACAACTGCGATTTGCCTTTATTAAATAGTATTGGTTCTTGTCCATTTCGGAGACATTTGAGATTTCTTCCTTTAAGTTATAAACTGTTATTTTTAAAAATACAAATAAAAGTCTGCATGTGGTGGCTCACACCTGTCATTCTATCACTCTGGGAGGCCAAGGTGGGAGGATCACTTGAGTTCATGACCAGCCTAAACATAAGCAAGACCCCTATTTCTATTTAAAAATAAAAAAGAAAGAAAGTAAAAATATAAATACAGGTGAAAGGGTTGTGTCTCCCTGACCTGCATCACCTATACTTTGGTGCCCGTGCACTTATCTTACTGGCTTGCAGTAACCAATCTGATTTTCTTTGTGTAGCATAGTGCCCACAGTGGAAACTTCTGGAGGTCTTTTCACTCTTTAAATCCGTAGGTCCCAAGAGGACATACTTCAACATGAATGCATGACAGAATTTAATAAGGAGTTTTTCTCTGGATCAATAGCAAATAGATCAGTGCAGAGACTCCATGTTTTGATTAGAGACTAGAGAGACAGGATAATGTAGGGAGAGGAGGTGCTGGGTGGGACAGAAGAGCCAGCAGAGGCTGGGACGGGGAGACCACTGGAAGGAGGAAACAATAGAGAAATATCTCTACTCTCCATGAGTTTTACTGAGGATGGGTCATTAGTAAATGAACCACAGGGAAGAGAACAAAAGGGGAAGGGATCCCTGAAACCAGGGAGTGCTAAAAAGTGTCAAATGCTGCAGAAAGGGCAAGTAGGATTAGAGACCGAAAAGCACCCAATTAGAATTTGTCTTCAGGAGATGACTGGAACAAACAGTTCCTATGAAGCGATGGAAGGAAAAGCCAACTGCAGTTGGGTGGGGAGCAAAGGGAGATGGGAGCAGAATCTCCCTAACACAGAGTAAACTGCATTGCCTGGAGAACTGTGGTTGTGGCATAATCACCCTGTAAAGTCAATGCTTCATACAATCAATAATGTGCACAGCACTCTTGATTTGTAACTCAATTCAACATTTTAACATTCCCATTTTAAGAAGATAAACCTGCCAGAAAGCCCTTGCTTTTAGAGAGAGCCAAACTGCATATAAATAAATGAAATGTAGGTATCACAACTGGTTAAGGGATGGTGGATTTGTGCGTAAAGAGCAAGCACTTAGGCGTTTTCTTCTGAGTAAACCTCACTGACTTAAGGCATTGAACATGATTATCCCAGCAGCATGAATATTAAGAGGCACCAGCATCATTTGTCTACCCAGTAGTGTCCCTAATTAAAAACATCTTGCAGCATTTCCTCAGATTTGTGGTTGTAACTTGAATGTTTCCTTTACTGCCTTGAGACATATGTTCCCGCTTGTTTGGAATCATTTAAGTGCTTGGTAATTCTCCCGTTCCTCTACTGACATCTGGGTAAATCCATTCTCATTTTCAGGCACTTTGTCTCCGATTTTAATAATGGAAAAGGCTATGTTAGGAATGTTTTGTGTTTGTTTACTCTAAGGAATATTAATATTTCTCCATATTACTTGTATCAAGGCTTCTCAGCATTGGAAGGCTTAGAAAGTAAATGCCCATAATAACCTACTTTAATGAAGAACTCAAGTGAATCTAATCAATTATAATGAAACCACTTTAAAAAACTGTTGATGTTGTGAACATGAAAATAATTTAACTCTTTTAACAATCCATTTAATATACAAGTACATTGTTTGAATTTCTGCTTACAGTTAAGGCACTAAAAGGCCAATGTAGTATGGATTTCTGCATTCCTTCCCCCAGAAATTTATTGTCTAGCTCTGACTGACAAAGACTGCAGTGTGATAGATTTACTATGGATAGTAGTGAGGGGACTGAAGTAAGGGTGACCTCCCAGGAGAAATCACTATCCAGGTAGATGGTTCCCTGGTCTCACCTTTATCTACCCAGCTATTGCTGCCAGTTGGTGAATTTTCCCCTTTCTTTCCCTATGGTGCCATCATCTATTATGATTTTGCACATCTCAGAATCACTAAGCAATTTAGAAAGTAAAGCTACTCTCCCACATATTTAGCACAGTGTTCAAAGACTGCACAAATACTTCCTGAATAGTAATAAGAGTATTAACATTGATTAAGATTTTACTATGCACCAGGCAATGTGCTGACTATTATATACAATCTTCACGTTATCTTAGGAGAGAAAATAAGAACCTGTATTAGGACAAAGACTGGAACATAATATGTTAAGGATATTTTGATGGCTAATAATAAAAACTCATGCAAGATCATTTAAAGTTGGGGAGGAGGCCGGGCCTGGTGGTTCATGCCTGTAATCCTAGCATTCTGGGAGGCTAAGGCAGGTGAATTGCTTGAGCTCAGGAGATCGAAAGCAGTCTGAGCAAGAACGAGACCCTGTTTCTACTAAAAATAGAAAAACTAACCAGGTGTTGTGAAGGGCACCTATAGGCCTAGCTACTTGGGAGGCTGAGGCAAGCGCTTGAGCCCAAGAGTTTGAAGTTGCTGTGATCTATGATGCCATGACACTTTACACAGGGTGACAGAGTTAGACTCTGTCTCAAATAAATAAATAAATAAATAATAAAGTTGGGGAGGAATGGGAAGTTATTGGAAGGTGTTTGAGAGATTGCATGGAAATGGAAGGCAGGAGACTAAATATTAGTCTCAGGAGGTACTGTTATCAGGAAAGCTATTTGAGGCATCAGCTGGCAATCTCTCTCCTGCTCTCGTTCCTCAGTCCCTTGTCTTACTTTCCTCATTCTTGTGACTTCTTCTCTGTTGATGTTTTGCTGACTCACAGACCTGTGACCACATGACGGCACCATGTGACCATACCCACACCACAACCCCAATCTCAACCCTCAAGTTTACATGCTCCCTTCCAGCAGGGAGCCCAGACTGAGACTGCACCTAAGTCCCAAATCAATGGTCCACGGAAATGCCCTGAGCAGCACTGATCGGATCAGTTGCTCCAGGCTGGTCTAATCAGCTGGGCCAGGACACTCATGTCACTTTACAGACATGGCTGCTTCTGGCTCCCGCCTATGGGTAAGAGCAGGCACTTCTTACAAAGCAGAGCAGGCCCACCAGACACGCTCAGGTGTGTCAGGAAAATGGATAAGAATCTGATAATGACAGAAGAAGAGAACTTGGAGATGAACTGAATGTAGGTCTGAGAGAGACAGAGGAATGGGAGATAACTCCTAGAGTTCTATGTTGGGCTACTACCAGGGCCAAGGCTGAGACCCTTCCATTAGGGTAGGGGGCAGAGGATGGGGAAGACATGAAGAGCCTGTGGAATAACAGTGCCAGGAAAAGGCCCTTTATGTGAAGACTTCAGAACTGACTAAACCTTCGCTCTGAGCAGTGAGTTGGGAGTTGTAGGGGCAAAAGCTCATCTCTTCCCTTCAATTCCACAAGCCTCCTCTGGGCTTCTTTTCTTTCTTTCTTTTTATATTTGTATTTTTATTATGTTTGAGACAGAGTCTCACTTTGTTGCCTTTGTGGCGTCATAGCTTACAGCAATCTCAAACTCTTGGGCTTAAGCAATTCTCTTGCCTCAGCTTCTCAAGTAGCTGGGACTAACAGGTGCCCACCACAATGCCCTGCTCTTTTTAGAGACGGGGTCTCACTCTTGCTCAGGTTGATCTTGAACCCATGAGCTCAGGCAACCCACCTGCCTTGGCCTTCCAGAGTGGGCTTCTTTTCTGAACTCTGCTGGGGACAAGCTCCACCCCTCCCCAAGATGTGAAGATTTCTCTCTATAGATTTGTCTGAAGTGTAGACAGAAGAAACTACTGCTCTAAATTTATTACTCTAAGAGGGAAGAGTGTATTTATTCTGCACATTACTGTACCCCTGGGCCTACCATGGACAATTATAGGTGGGCAATAAAAAAAAATATGTGTATATCAAATATGAGAGTAAGTGGACATTTTCAAACAATTGTTTGAAAAATACCTGAAGAAGAAAAGGGAGACAACCACAGAAAATTCAATGAGTGCAAAAATAGCTAGTTTCCAAAACTAATATTGCTTTCTTAAAATAACTACAGGTACTAAATCTAAAAAGTAGGCTGACCAGCTTGCCCAGGCTTGCCTAGGACTTTGTTGGCTTTTGCCTTAATGTCCCAAGTCTTGGGAAACACATCAGTTCTGGACAAACAGGAATGGTGTTTCACCCAGGCTGGAGTCAACATCTTAGCCTGGCAGGTGTTAACTTATTTCCTATCAAGGGCAGCTAGGTTTGACCAACATGATCCTTTCTGGACCAAGAGGAAAAGCTCACTTCTCTACTCTCCTTTTCCCATAAGGGCTTCCCATTCGTTATCTTTGCCTTGTTAGATGATAACTAAGATACACCTGGAAATTGTATTCTGTCAATGTGAATAGAAGTACAGTGGTTTATGTGGCACTCAACCTCTGTCAAGGTGAACTCCAGAGCAGGAAGGATGCATTATTTTGTTGTATTAAAAATGGAATGATATGACACACGAAATGATCTAATGCCTCTCTCTGAATCCTACTTTCTGATGGTAATGGTGTTGCTAAATGTCCTGTGAATCATGGACATGAGTAATCTGGTCTTTGTAGTTATGGAAAAGGTATACCTTCATTGTTGGCTCTTAAATTATCTTTAAGTCATCAATTCTCTAATGAGTGGGGCTTTTGTATATCCCTATTTGCTTGGGACTGTCTCAGATATGTTCTTGTTCTGGTTTAATGTAGTCCTAGTTACTCGGGAGGCTGAGACAAGAGAATTGCCTAAGCCCAGGAGCTGGAGGTTGCTGTGAGCTGTGAAGCCATAGCACTCTACCAAGGGCAACAAAGTGAGACTCTGTCTCTAAAAAAAAAAAAAAAAAAAATTGTTTTAGAAACAGGGTCTTTCTCGGTTCTCTCAGCATCCTAGCTCACTGCAATCTCAAACTCCTGGGTTTAAGTGAGTCTCCCACCTTGGAGCCTTAAAGTGCTAGGATTATAGGCATGAGCCACCATGCCTGGCCCTGGTTTCAATAGTAGCAGCACTTTCTTTAACTCTCAAAGGAGTCCAGTATGAAATAATATGTCCAGGTTTGGATGGTGAATTATATACACACAGACGTAGCTATGTGAGTCACAGAGATTGATCTTTCCAGTATGCATTAATAAGTCAAGTTCCTAAAGGTTACAAGGCAACATCAGGCCCCAGAAGGGAGGTGCTCACAGCTATGTGCAGACAGCCCCACTACCCTATTCCTTCTTCTCCTCCTGTCTGAATTCCAACCCTCCTCCCTGCCTTCTTCTGTCTTTTAAATTTATGCAGTAGCAGATAAAAATTTACAATGGGCCTCAGAATCCTTTGACCAAAAAAATGCACCAAAATCCCGGTCTCTGATATAATTTTTTCTCAATATACAGATTAAATCCTCTCTAAAGGATTTATCCTTAGTTCTGCATTCATATACGCTTCTCTGTCATTAATAAAATACAGCTTTCTGTTTATTTTGCTGGCAAGGTTAATTTGTTTACTTGTTTTGGGCATTTGGGCTCCTTCATTTTCTATTTTAAGGTGTTTTTGATATGATTGCGCCATGACAAGTGTATTATTCAATAAAGTTTTAAAGCCATATGTGCAACTTGAACTGAAAGGGACCCAGAGGTCAGTAGGATATTACAAAGTTAAAGTACGCTGGAAGAGGCCAAGGAAGAAGGAGGATTTTGATCCTTCTTTGCTCAGGTGACTCATTCTCTTGGCTCTAGTTACCTGCCTCTACACAGTTGCCAGGCCCTCCCCACTCCTGGCACCTGCAGTTCCCAAGTATCTAGTCCCCACCTCTGTGCATTCTGGTCCTTGTATACGTTTGAATATGTGAAATGCTCCAGACTTGGAAGGAGATTCACACAGCTGTTCGCTCTATGTCTTGATGTGATCTTTTTATCCTTGGATGTTATAATAAGAACTTTTAAAAAATCTGTTAATTATGAAATCTAAGAACATGATTCGCGTTGAAACACACTGGAATGAAATGACATGAAACGTAGTTCTCTCCTTCTCCCACCCATCTCCTGTTCTCACTTCCCAGACAGATAGCCAGTGTTTTGGTAGCTTTTCAGGAAAGTAGTATACACACACACACACACACACACACACACACGGCTATCTTTGACATCCTACCTGAGCTCTACCGTCTACTGAACTGAGCCTCTAGAAAGCCACACACAAAGAGGAGGAGGACACAGCGCAATTTACAGACTCACGACTTGTCTCCTTGACGACCGTCTCTCTCTATCCTAATCTACCATAATATTCTGCCAGAGCCATTTTCCTAAAATACCAATTTCCTCATGTCCCTGCCCAAAGAGTTTGTGATATTCCAAATCATCTACTACATTTCTCTGCCTAAATGCCTGATGTTATCAATATTATAATTATTACAAATCCTAAATCTGAGTGTTCACCTACACAAAGGTCAGTTTTGTGTCTTTCCCTGGAGAAATGCCACCCTCGGTTCCATCTGCCTTTGCTTATTGAGGACCTTTTCTTCTTGTCCATACCTCTGGAAATGTCCCCTTATGTTATAACTACTGCTTGTATTGCATAGGTGAGGAAACTGCATCAACAGGGTTCGGGGATTTCTTACAAGTTACATGCTTGTAACTTCTGGCAGAGATGAAATTCCTAGTCTAGACCACTAGTTTTTGCTTTAAACCACACCTCTTTCAACTTGATTTCAGAAGTTCATTACTATACCTATCACCCAACACTCCAAGGAGAAAAGAGTAGATTAAGTGCCATAATCTTGCATTTGTTCATTTTCACCATGCACAAGATAGAAAGTGATTCTAGTTCATTCTGGAATGGGCAGACCACATCACTGATCTGTCCTCAACTGCAGCACCTGGGCTGAGAAAACCCAGTACCTCCTCTGTGCCTTCTTATCTGTAAATGGAGCTAGTAGTACTTGCCTTGCACACTTGAGTAGAGAGGAAAACGTTTGGGGGCTTTTTTGTTTTTGATTTTTTTAGTCCAAATAGAGAGAGTGGCCTCTTATTTTGGATCATGATGGTCCAACTTTCATTTCTCCTCCCTTGCTATCCAATGTAAAGTGTGAAAATTAAAGACAAAATATGTCAAATGTTCTGCATTACCCTTGATAAAGCCCAGCAGCTTAGTCCCTCCAAGACTGGTGCATGCCTTGCTGAGCCAGTGAACGCCTTTATTCACACCAGCTCCACTCCCTCCACCTCACAGTCTGCTTCCCACCTCCATCCTGGGCTTCCCCACCCTGGCTCTTAGAGAGTCTTCCCAAATGCCCATCTGCCTGTGTTTTTGTAAACATCTGATTTCATATATCCCTGCCAAGATATTTTACTCTTTAATATTGAACATTAATCTGAATAACTTCTCCCCTTTGTTAAAATACTCTGTCTACGACACTCTTTCCAGCTGGGTACAGTAAGAGACCTCTAAACCTTTCTTCCACTCTATCAAGTGTTCACAGCTTGACACTTCTTAGTTGAGCCCATTCCACCATGAGCCAAGTCAGAACTCTGTGGCTCAGGACTGTATTATGACTTTCACTGGCCCAAAGCACGTCTGTATTTCAGGGACTGTTCCTCCACACCACAAATTAAAAAAAATTTTTTTCTCTGGGCCCCTGAAAGCATTATGGCCTCTCAGGATTGTGCCTTCCAGTCCTAGGGCATAAATTGGCCCTGCCAGAGTCAAATGCTCTTGAGTCCAAGTTTTTGATAAAGTTGAGAAATGGCAGAAGGAATGAAGGGTCACAGGTGGTTAAAAGAAAATCCAACATTCTTTGGTCTATCTGTAGGGAATTGTTTCTCATTCAGAGCATGATGCCTCATTTCTGCTTGTTTCTTCCCTGTACCTATTATTTACTGAGTGAATCCTTTCCACTCACATTTAGGTCTAACCCTTTTTTGGTGGTGGATCATTTTAGGAAGGATGGATTTCTCGGAGCTTGGAGAAGCTGCAGTCTTCGTCCAAAGAAGCGAGACTGAGCTGCTACTGCCTCAGGCCATGGCCTTTTGCACCTCCTGGCTAAACTTTATTTCACTACTTCAAAGTGGCACCTAAGATATTTGATTGGTTGAGAGGAGCCCTCAAAATTTATTTGCTTGGGGTGTGGTCAGTCTCTATGAGCCTCTGACTGAGCAATTGAGCAATTCCAAGTGTTCAGGTAGGAAGGGAAGAACACAGACGGAGGATGGCAGGGAAACAACCTAGGCCCAGCTCTACTTCCACAACCCTCAGAAAGCTTTTCTCTCCAAGGAGCCACTGTTAGAATACAGATGACACTGCCCCCCGCCCCAATCTCCAGAGTGGCCACAGATAAAGCCTTTCCCTACACTATTCCCTTATCAGTGAACAGTGTAGTTGAGAGAGGGATCTGAGACTTGGATTGGAAGAGGGTTTTGTACACTGTGAAAGAGAAGAAAGGGAAAGACTCTGGGAAGGCAGGAGAAATTGGAATTTCCTAACATTGGAAATTTGCCCTCTGGTGGAATTCTAGGGGAGCGGGGTCACTCAATAAAAGATAGTTGGGAGGTGGTGCCTGGGGCTCAAAGGAGTAGGGTGCCGGGCCCCGTTTGCTGGAGGTGGCGGGTTCAAACCCAGCCCTGGCCAAAAACTGCAAAAAAAAAAAAAAAAAAGAAAAGAAAAAGAAAAGATAATTGGGAGACTGGCTCACCTGATTTATAGTTTTTTTGGTAGTTATACACAAGGACAACGGTTAATGAGGATTTAGTCTTTAAAAAAAGACTAAGTTGTACGTTAAAATCTTTTTAAAAATGTTACTATTTTCCCCCTCTCCTTTTATGTGTTTCAGGCTGCATAGACATCTTCTCAATTTCAGCTAATTGGAGATTTAGAAGTCAGGTTCACAGTGTTATCTAGCATCAAGCTACCTATAATAATTTTGGTCTTAATTCCAAAATTATTCAACAGTACAGCATAAAACTTGAGTGTTGTTCCAATAATCAGGATTTGTCAACATTAGACTTTAATATGACCAATTATAATTCAATCCAGTTGCGTAGCATATTATATCTCTATCACAGACCAGTCCTGGACCAGTTCCCAGTTTCCAGTCATTGGACTTCATTACTGAGATTGGATTTTAGAGTAGCTCATTATAATCCATCAAATCAAATACAATAACAGAACCATTCCGGAGGTCAGAGTGGTCATGCAGAGGCTTACCACAGGTAGTTAGATAACCAAGGACAAGAAGGGTGGTGCCAAGGCCAGAGCACGAGAGATAATTGGATGATACATTTAGTAGAATTAGCACTGTAAATAACTACTACATAATTTTCAATTAATTGTTTTTGCTAAACCATTCTTCCTCACAGAACTACACTGACAGCAAAAACAAAAAGGTCAGCAAAAGGTGTTCCTCCTCCCAGGCTGGTAGACAATGGAGTTTGCATTTTTGAATTCAGGTCAAATGGAAGGAGTGTGATAACTAGCACTTGGCAAATAGTCTTGGGTTCAAATCCTCTGACCATGACCATCTCTGGAAGTATAATTCAAGCAAGTCATTCAACTTACTAAGCCTTGGCTTCCTCACCTGACAAAGGGGGATAATAATCCTTGCCCTGTTTACTTTGCTCCATTTCCATGAGGCCCAAGTGAGACTATGAACGTGAAAAAAACCACAATTAAACCTGGGAAAGGAAACTAGAATTGCTGGGTTTCAGGGAGGAAGCCCAAGTGGACTCACTGTTCCAAAGCCAAATGTAATTATTTTTATAAGCGGTCTATGAAAATCTAAGCAATCTATTAAAAATAACTGTAAAGCTGAGTATAACTCCAATTTTCACCAATATTATTAGAAAAAGGTTAAAAAGAAATGCTTCAAATAGATAATGATGGCTATCTCTGAGTTGTTTGATTATAGGTGATTAAAAAATCATTTTTATATATCTGTCTACTTTTAGAGTTTTCTCCAATAAATATATGTTATCTTAATGTTGGAAAATAGATTTAATCCACTAAAGATATGAAATCATAGAAGAAAAGGCCTACTTTACAAAGGAGAAAACTAAGACCTAAGGAGATGAGGTGATTTTGCCATTATCTCATTACTAGCAAAGCTAATATTAAAATCCAGGTTGCCTGACTCAAATCCATTGCTATCTGGATTTCCAGCTCTGCATTATTCACGAACACAAGGAATTAAAAGTTGACTGAGTTCATTTACTTCATCTTTAAAAACATACCTGTCAGGGACTGGGCCTCAGATAAGAAAGTGCTTCTGAAAATTCTTAACCTCCCACTAAATGTTTCCAGGGATGGTGAAAGAAAGAGCTCCATGGGAAGCTGGGGGTGAGACTGATCCTCAAGAGAAGAATTGGAGGGAAGAATGCTAGGATGTGTTAGAGGAAGCATATAGTTATGGAGCAGTGCTGATGTGTGTGTGTGTGGGTGATCGAATTCCCAAAGTCATTATTCTAACAACTGCTACTAATGAACTATGGGACTATGGGCAACTCTTCATCTCTCTTCCCAGGAGAAGGAGAGGACCAAGTAGGAGAGATCTGTGCCAGGTGATCTCCAAGTTTCTTTCAAGCAATATTATTTGGTCTTAAGTGCCGATCATTTACCTTATACATATACAGAAAATGCATGCTACCTGGGTACTTTTCAAAAGCACATTTTCATAGACGTAACACAAAGCAAAATCAGTTTTTGCAAAAAAGAGACCAAAACAATAAATACAATGTGAAGCCAGTATTTAAAACATGAATGACAAGTAGAAAGCAAATGTGCAGTTAAATTGGAATATAAAATCCTCTTGCCAGGCAGTTTCAGGACTGAATTGTTTGTAATCAGGGAAATGGGGACGGCTACACACTGTGGATGGTGATAGCAAAAAAATAGCAAACAACCAAATTCTTTGCAGAAACAAGCACGGGGGAAGAAGGGGCAGATGGTGCCCAACTTTATCTTCTTTGTACATTCCTCAGCCCTACTGCCCACCTCTGGAGAAAGCACCCAGTGAGGGCCCCGTCTTGCAGCTGGGAGGTCTCGCGAGCCTTCAGGATTCATATACTGGCAGGCATGGTGAAGGAGTTTGCATTTCCAGTTAGTGCTGTGGTTGCAGTGGGATTTTCCTAGGTCTCCCCTAGGAATAGGCCAGGATTTTCCCTTTTCCAACCAAAGAGCTGTGACCTGGGGACTTCTGTAAGCTTCTGCTAAGGCTCATTTCCCCTTTAACAGTGTATTTCCTACTCATCTTCACGGGCTATCTGCCTTAGGTGGGAGAGAACTTGAGAAGTGTTTAAGTGGAACTGAGAGAAGCTGCCTCAGTTCATAAGAGTTCTGGCTCATTTCACCCAAAACATCTTATCGTTTAATCATTTTGTGGAGGGCTGCGTGGCTTAGGAATGGGACATCGGGGTGAGGAGGCTGAAAAGAGAAAACATGGGAGGAAATAATACGAGTCAGTTACGATGTATGACAAAATAACCCATGTTCTCTCTCCTTAACACTCCCCTCCAATTCTACCATGAATTCTCTTAAGCCTTTATCCCAAGGTTACAAATAAGTGTAACCGCCCGGATAGCCTATGGCTAGGAGGAGTGAGAGTTTTAAGAAATACCTATATAACTCAATAATGGAACACCCTGGTGGAAAGGGCATGGAGAGGGATTTAGCTCTCCTAACAAGCATGAGAGCTTGCGAGATGAGAGCAGTGGTGAATTGGTCAGTCTCTACACCTGTGGTGTGAGAGGCATGGGATCAGCCTTATATTAATTAGGCTGGAGGAGAAGGCCGTCAAGGAGCATGCACATTCTAGCACGGACTCACTCTGTCTCCTCTCCTGCCTGCAGAATGCCAGCACAGCATCTCTCTGCTGAAGATTACCATGTTCTACTAAAGACTAAGTTCTATCTAGTCTAAGACTGCTTTACTCTCTCTAAGACTCTCTCTCCTGCGGAAGTAGATAGCCCTCAGGCACCTAAGAGAAATTGTTCCTGAGCAAGGTAGCTTAGTAGTCCACATCCGGAACCCAGTTAAGGTGGGCCCTGACAAGCAGTGGCAGCAGTGGGCTGTGACAAATAAGGTCTAATAAACTCTGAAGGACATGACCACTAACCTAAATTTTCACTCAGTTGTCACCAGACCTGTCTGAGTGACATTCTTTGGAGGAAAGCTGGGAAGGGGTTGGGACCAGGGTGGTGAGAGGCGGTGGGTGTTCGTACTGGAAGGGGAGGGAGGCTGATGTTTGGCAGGTGTTGATAGGTGCATTTCTTGCAGCAAAATAGTTTAAGACTTCCCAGGCTTCTGCCTGCCACGATGTTCCTTGTTCCTATAGGGTTATCCCGTGGGTGCATCTGCAGGGCGAGCTTCATGGTTTTATCTAACATTGCAACGTCCTATGTTGGGGACTCATCTTAACAAGCTGACTAAGCAGAAACAAGATCGTATCTTTCAGCATGCAAGTGCCCAACTGCTATTTCTACCAGTATTATAGTTATCTATTTTTTTTCTTTCTATAGGGAAAAAGAAATGCTGGGTTTGTGATGGCAAGAATGCTTATGCTGAGGCAGAGACTGTAAAGAGGATTAAAGATGATGGAGGAAAAGGTGATGGAGTTGAGGCCACAGATGGAAAAGTAAAGGGATCTTTATTTCATCGTGGGGTTAATTATGTTCTGTATTTAACCAAGCAATCAAATGCCTCCTTTCTCTAATATTTTTATTAAAAACCTGGAGTAGGAGATGCCATTGACACACTTTGGAGTCCTCATTCATTTTTAAGAAGCTCCTTCCCTTACTATCAAAAATTTAATGAAGAACATTACGTAAGGGTAAAATGATTGCCAGTAGCAAAGATCAGTAACTCCAGCACTCACAATCATTACCACTTCTTTCATCAACGTTTCAAGTGGGCATTTTTTTTTAAAGGTGTCCCTTGGAGTGAATAATGATCTCAGGAACTATAAAGCAAGCTGTGCTTGTACAATCAAGGGAGATGTATAATTTGAATAAAAGTAACATAAGGTCAGAGAAGCCAAAAGAGGGGGGAATGGCCAGTAATGTTGAATGTTAGAGAAAGAGTATAAATAAAGGCTTGGAAAAACGTGTGGATGTCAGAATTAGAAGGTCATCTCGGACCTTTGAATGAAAAGGTTAAGTCAAGTGTTGAGGCAAGAGCCAAACTGTAGCATTCACAAGGGGATGTGTAGTGAAGCTGTAACAGTGCCCACCCCTTCTCCCTGTCAGCAGGACCACGCAGGGTGATGTTGAGATGAAAACTCACTCTCAGGACCTTTGCGTTAATCAATGACCTCATGTTATCTGCCAGCCCCAGGGTGTGAGCTGGGCCCATTTATGCCCTGACTTGGATGAATACCCTTCCTTACAGATTTTACAGATGTGTCCCCGAAGAGATTCACTTCTCAAAGCTGCTTTTAATTCTGCCCCTTCCCAAATCCATCATAAGCCACAATTTATAACAAAGAGGTATAGTTTTTATCGAGAAAGTTTGTCTTTTACGTGCTTTTATCTTTGTGTTTGGATAATTTATGATCTAAAGTAGTGCCATTTGAATTGTAAAATTCTGGAGGCCACTTGTAAGCTACTCTTCTTAGAATACTTTTTAATACTATCTCCTGACAGTTAATATCTATATGTTTAAAAAAAATCTCAAATTAGATAGATTTTATATAGTTAACAAAATGTTTTTTGAATTTTTTTTTTTTCTTTTTGAGACAAGAGTCTCACTCTGTTATCCCAGATAGAGTGCTGTGGCATCACAGCTCCCAGCAACCTCAGATTCTTGGGCTCAAGTGATCCTCTTACCTCAGCCTCCCCAGTACCTGGGGCTATAAGTCTCCCCACCCCTGCCACAATGGCTGGCTAGTTTTTCCATTTTTAGTAAAGACAGGGTCTTGCTCTTGCTTAGGCTGGTCTCAAATTCCTGAGCTCAAGGGATCCACCCATACTCTGGCTTCCCAGAGTGCTAGGATTACAGGTATGAGCCACTGCACCTGGTCCTACATAGCTAATAAAACTAAGAAAGGAACTTGGTCCTTTTCAACAGTAATGAAAATAGTAGGCAAAGGAAAATTCAGAATGTCCTAAATTGGTAAACAAATGAGAGAGAGCAGGGCTGTTTAGCTCTGACACAACGTTTGATGATGAGAGAAAACCGATTTGAACATCTCTTCTATTATCATTCATGCCAACTTTTAAAAAAATTTTATCGAGATAAAATTTACATATCATGGAGTTCACTTCTTTAAAGTATATAATTCCATGGTCCTTAATATATTTAAAGAATTGTGCAACAGTCACTATAATCTCATATTGGAATATTTTCCATCATCTTCAAAAGAAACCTTGGGCCCATTAGTAGTCATTCCGCTTCACCCCACCCCCACCAGCCCCAGGCAACCCCTGTTCTGCTCTCTTTTTCTATTGATTTGCCTATTTGGACCATTTCAGATAAATAGGATCATACAGTAGGTAGCCTTTTGTGTCTGGCTTTTTTCACACAGCATGATGTTTTTGAAGGTCATTCATGTTGTAGTATGAATAAATGCATCATTGCTTCTTACGGCTGAATAATATTCCACTGTGTGGATGTGCCTCTTATGCATTTATCAGCTGATGGTCATCTAGTTTGTTTATATGTCCTGGCTACTATGAACAATGCTGACACGCATGTGTGAGTTTTTATGCAGCTGCATGTCTTCATTTCTCTTTGGTTTATATCTAGGAGTGGAGTTGCTGGGCCATATGGGAACTCTATATTTAGTATTTTGAAGATCAGCCAACTGTTCTCCATACATTTCCACCAGCAAAGCATAGCGTTACAATTTCTCTATATCCTCATCAACATGTTTTATTATCTTTTTTATTATAATCATTCTAGTGGGTGTAAAGTGGTATTTTAGTGTGACTTTTATTTGCATTTTGCTAATGACTGTGTATTGAGTTTTCACTTGCTTAGTGGCCATTTGTATAGCTCCTTTGGGGAAATGTCTATTCAAGCTTGTTGCCCATGTTTTAAATTGGGGTATTGCCTCTTCATTATTGAGTTGTAAGAGTTCTTTTTACCTTCTACTTTGTGAGTCCCTTATCAGATGTCTTATTTGCATTTTTTCCTCCCAGTCTGTGCTTTATCTTTTCATTTTCTTAATGGTGTCCACCAATTTTATTAGGCCTCCATCTATGATGCTTTCTCTTCTGACCACATTCTCCAAAACTACTATCTCTTCAACAGTATTTAAAGTAACTTGTGAATATGATGTGGTTGTAACTATAATTTTAAAAGGAAACCATAAGAAGAAGAATAGGGTAGCCCTGAATGCAGGTATGAAGAGGAGTCTAAAGGTGGTTTACTTTGCCCTCCTTGTCCTTCCCCCATGTAATGAAGGTCCTTTTCCTCCAGCCTCGCTCCATAGCTCCCTGGCTTGCAGCTTCCTCTTCCTCATCTTAGAAGTGACTACAGTTCCAATCACCTTTGGTCTTTGTAACATTAACAAAGGCAGTAAATCCAGTGGGTGTAAAGTACTACTTATTGAAGAAAGTAGGTAATGAAAAAAGAGAGAAAAATAGAGCCAGGGCAAAGGGGAAGTTTTTGAAGATATAAGAGACCTGATTATGTTCTGCTTGTGTTTGAAGGCAGAACAGAAGGAGTCCTTGAAATACAGAAACTGAAGGGAGTCAAAAGGAAAGAGATCACTGTTAGAACGACGTCAAAGAAGACTGTGGATGGGAATTGGATCAAGAATATGAAGAGTGTGGGAGCTTTGGAAAGAAGAAGCCATTACCAACTAGGATTAAATGGGGACAATTAATTGACACCGATATTGATTAGTCAAGGAAAAGTCTTTAGCCAAATTTCTTTAAGAAGAACCAAACAACTATTTTATAGTATAAATGAATCTGTATTCATCAAGATATTAATATCTACTGAGCATCTACCATGCCCTAAGCCTTATGATAGGTGGTTTAAAAAATTGAATTCAAGGCCTTTTTAAGGTACTTATAATCTCAGAAACTATCTAACATAGTCAATTATTAAAACATACAGAATATTCGGCTCGGCGCCTGTGGCTCAATGGGCTAAGGCGCCAGCCATGTACACCTAAGCTGGCGGGTTCGAATCCAGCCTGTCCTGCCAAACAACAATGACGGCTGCAACCAAAACAAAAAAAATGGCCAGGCGTTGTGGCGGGCACCTGTAGTCCCAGCTACTTGGGAGGCAGAGGCAAGAGACTCGCTTGAGCCCGGGAATTGGAGGTTGCTGTGAGCTGTGATGCCACAGCACTCTATCCAGGGTGACAGCTTGAGGCTCTG